>JZLH01S0615542.1:18335-31016 GCA_001188425.1 Eucidaris tribuloides
AAAGAAGAAGGTATAAAGCGAAGATTCCTAGGAAGAGTTAGAAGACAGAAGAAGAGTAAAGAAGATAAGAAGAGATAGGGAGAAAGAAAGAGTGAGGAGGAGGAGGCAAGAAAAAGAAGTAGTAGTTGAAGGAAGAGAGAAGAAAAAGAAGAAGAAGAAGAAGGAAGAAGAAGAAAGAAGAAGAAGAAGAGAGAAAGAAGATTCCATACGTCATGAAATTAAAACAATTTGTTTGATTTCACATCTTATGGTGTTACAAAAACATTACAATTAGGCAAACGTTGATTATTGCACGCAGGTTCTTCCATAATAAGGTGTTTAATTCGTGATCAGGGGGGAATGTCACTATCGCGCTCGCAGGCCATGCTGTTTTTCATCATCAAGATTCGCAAATTAAAGGCTCCGGAGCGATAGGTGAGGAAAGGCCACTGCGAAAAGTCATCCTTCACGCAATTTTAGATCATCGCCAGTCTGTCACACAAACCCGTAAAGCTTTCGATTATACTATTTTATCTGCGATTAAGCCCCTATAAGATTCTATCGCCGTTATAATCTTCTAAAAAAGTATGTGCTATCAGTGCGGAATAAATGAAAAATATTGTATACCAAGTCTTCAATGCGCTACATTTGGGCGTTTACTTGAATTTGTTGCCGATAAAAAATTAAAGAAGCGTATTCGATTCAGAGCTAGCAGATTACGGTGAAAGCATGGGCCCCAGATGTTGAAATATTTTCAGGGTGCCAGCAAGAATTTCCACATTGTGGGGGGGAGTGTTTTTAATTCCTTAGGGATTCGGAAATAATAATTAGGGATTTTTTTCATTCCTCTTAAGTAAAAGCCTCGGCGTGCAGCCTGTAGGCAAAAATTAGCCATTCAGATATTGAAATGTTTATCAATGGATCGACGATTCCCGGGAAGGGCGTTTTAGCGCCGGGTTTTCAGATGCCTTAATCGTAACTATTAGAGGCGACTTGAAAGGTGATATATTCACGTGAGAATAAAGGTCCAGGGATACGTGAAATAAAGAGGTGTGTTTTTGTAATCATGACTACGTGGCCGGGCGCGGAGGCTAATCCAAATGCAGCATGATTACGTGAATATTTAATTTTGTCAACCCACCTTTAGCATCCAGATGATGAACCCACATTGTGTGTGTGTGGTGTCGGGTTACTGAAATAATGTGTAAAGTGTTTTATTTGTGTGGTGGTGAGTAATGGAATGTAGCATGTGAGCTAATCAAGTGTCGTGGCTACCTGCGCCGCAACACTTGTGTGTGATTGAGAGTGTGGCAAGAATCGGTGTGAGTTATTCTAAAGTGAGCTTATAATGTGAAGCACGGCAAAACATTTACGTAAGTATGGACGACATCGGGGTCACGATGAGGACACAGCGGGACGTATACTTTGTATCTGAAGTTGATTGAGAGTTACGTATGGTCGATGCGTATCTTCTGGAGCAGTTGCTATTTACACACACACAACGCACGACACACACGACACACACACACACACACACACACACACACACACACAACATACAAACACGAACACACACAACACACACACACACACAAACACACACACACACACACACACACACACATCACAATGACACACAGCACTACACACACAGGGCCGACAACACACGATACACACAAACCACACAAACACATTAAATGTACATTTACATACCTATACACAAAATAGGGATTATATTGGGATACACATTATGTATCTACATGTATAAATTAACAAGCCGCGCGCGCTACACACAAACACCACAGAAAAAAACCGCACGTAGTTGAAGAATCAAATTAATTTTAGGGATAATAAATGAGGTTCTGTAGCTGACACCGCTCGCTATAAATTGCCAGGATTGTGTTTGTAGAGACTCAAAGCATCACCGCCTATACATCCACCATGTTTCATTACTTAAGGCGTCTCTGTTATGAATTAATGACAACTGCGATTCCAGCTACGTTGAAACAAGCAAATAAACACACATTCGTCCCTTCTCTATGTAGAATACGGATGTGACGATAAATTTATTCATTGATATTTGAATGATTGAATCTCCTCGGCGCGGAAGTCAAGGCGTGCACTGGAAGTGAAATTGATGTTTACCCATTTTGAAGTCGTGTCGCAATCTACGTCAGGAATTTGAATATATAGTTATAAAGTATTGTCGCGGCGACTCCGAATTTATATGACGGTCTGCAGGCACTTAAAGTGCCTGCTGAAATGAAAATTAAATAAATGCCAAAACGTAAAGTGAGTGTTTATGGACCCCATTTTTATTTAATTTGGTTTAAGAAAGGTTTTGAAAGGCTTAGTGGGCGACAGAGTCGTTATATTTTTTTTACTCGGCACAAACTGTTGGCCGTGATGTTATGAAAACTAAATGAGCATAAATAGGCCTATAAAGAATAAAACTTTTAAAATCGGCTAGCTACTACTATAATAGACTACATGTACTACTACTACTACTACTACTACTACTACTACTACTACTACTATACTACTACTTCTCACTACTACTACTACTACTACTTATTGCTACTACTAACACTAACGACTACTACTATCTTATCACTGTACTACTACTATACTACTATTACTACGCTACTGCTGACGGTACTACCATACTACTACTGCTACTACTACCATTATACTACTACTCATACTGACCACTACCACTACCCATACTACTGACTTACTACAACTACTATCATTAATTACTCACTATTACTTCTACGTACTGCTACTACACTGATCTACTACTACTGACTACTACTTACTATACTACTACTACTACTACTACTACTACTAACTACTACTGACTATTATTACTACTATTATACTACCACTATTATGATTAGCTACGTACCTGTACTACTGCTATTATACTACTACATGACTACTACTACTACATACTAGCTACCTTACGATTACTACTGCCTATTACTGCTTATTACTACTACTACTACTATACTGACTACTACTATACTACTACTACTACTGCTATTACTTACACTACTACTACTACTACTACTACTACTACTACTACTACCTCTTACTACACTACTACTACCACTACTACTACTACTGACTTACTATTCATTGACTATACTGACAGACCTTACCATCAAACACATGCAGACAATGTAAGGTGTATGTGTGATAGTGTTTGTGTGTAATCTGAAAATTGATTTAGTAAATAAAGCCTGACGTTACGCCCTTCAACTAAACGATAACATTTGTATGTTTAATATTTGTAATCAAGAGTATTACTACCTGTCAATTTCTGCTTTTATCACAGACATGATGTCTGCCCAAAATTACTCAAGCTATTGTGCAAAGTACTTTAAACTCCCGCCTCGAACAATTTCATATAGCAAGTATTAATTACACAGGAAATGTAAATATAATTCTTTGTTAATATCATGATGTTGTATTACAATATATTATTATTGACACGATGTATGATTTACACATAGATGTCAATACATTATTCATGTGTGATGGTAGCATTCATGCGGTTTAATGCATTGTGGATGTGAATAGGTGTGTGATAAGTCAAAACTAACGGTTCTCTCTACCTGCATGAGTTTACTGCAAAGGTGTTATTTGTAGAAGAATATAAAGAGGAAAAAACAGGAGCTGTTTTCAAGTAATTTTAACGGAAAACTATCATTAACTTCCCGAGAAAGCTCGCAGCAATGTGGAGAATAATAATCTCCATCTCTAGGAAACACAAAGGAGTCACGTTGATCGTAACGTGGTCTTCGTAACGGCGCGAGTAGATACTAATTCTGCCTGGAGAACAAGCGTACGAGTATACATTGTGGTAAAAAAAAAAAAGGAAAGAAAGAAAGGAACCCATCATTCAAGTTCCCAAAATATCTCAAACTTGAAGAAAGTACTCATAAATTTATATAATAGAATGGTAGCTTAATCATTTAACTTTTTTATGGTATATTTGGACATTATATGTTGATCATGAGTTGACTTACTCAGAAATCAATTTTCGTAAGGCGGTCACAATTGTGTTTGTCCAAGTTTTGAGTTTGCATGTGAGTATGACTCATTGTTTGCTTTGTTGTAAATGCTTCTGCCAATGTTCATCATGACAACACAAACATATAAACTTGGACAATATCTTGTTTAAAATATGTATAACAAATGATTGCTGAGCAAAGCACGATGACAGCATAATTTATGAGTGACGAAAGATACAATAAACGATTATAAGATTGAGATATTTCGGAGGTCATCGACATTTTCCTTCCAGCGGACAGTTGCGTCGGGTGTAATATCTAACAAGACAAGAGTTTAGGGTTAGGGTTGCCTATTGGTCGTTGTCCAGTCTAGGAAAATTCTAGTTGTTAGGGTTACATTTGAGTCAGGGTTAGTACATGAAAGTATGGGGCAATTGGTCGCGCGAGCAAAGTCGGGACATTCATTTGCGAACGATTCTTGTTCTTTCTTGGACTCACAGTGTACAAGTGGCGTTTCATTTTCTATAATGAAATTAAGAAATATATACTGGTAAACGAGTGGTCAGAAGAGAGTATTACCACGCAGGTTACATCTAAGATCACTGAGTAGAACTCCAGCACGAGATATTTATGCAGTATGTACCCATTCTCTCTTTCGTACTGTCGTGAAGTGTGGCAACGGAAAACGGCCATTTTAGCATATGTTTTAATACTTGCGTTCGAAACAAATGGCCATGACTCCATCGATGCGATCCATTGACGATACACAAAACGTCTCGGCTCGGCTTGCAAATCGCCACATTACCACTGTGATTTATCGTAGGATTTTTGCTTCCTGCGCCTGTTGAAGATGAAATAGCAGAATATGCTCCTTTTGGCCGAAGTGGGATTAAATCAACTCGACGAAATTTGTACGTCAGTGGTTAGTTCTCGCCAGGCGTATTTATAGTAACGCGTTCCATTACTTGCCTGCATATCGGCCACGACACGCCGGGATGGGGATTCGCTCCATCTTAAAGGTAGCGAAAAGGATGACAGAGTAGATGGTATATGTATGTTTGTGTGTGTTCTGAAAGGCCCTATATAAATTTATATCTTTTAAAGCAAGCGTTAACCGGAGTCAGATTAATTAACTCCAATGTCGCTATTTTGCCATCAGAGAGTCCCAGAAGAGAAAAGCCTATATCAACGTACAAAAATACGTCTGATTCAAACGTTACATTGATCCATTATATTTGCAGGGAAAATACAGTCTTCTGGTTCAAAATGTTCTAGGTGCTTCAGAAACGCAGGCAAAGCATTGGGAAAAAGGACACTTACTTAAAAAACGTAAAAGTAAATTATCCCTTTGTAACCGTAAAGTCAATGGTGAGGTGAGGCAGACTGATCCACTCGAAATCCTCTAAGTTCATACCTTTTTTGACATCTTGATCCTTAAAGAATGAACAATTCACTCGTAGTTTTTAAAGATGATGTAGTCGCAGGGCTGCGAATAAGACTAGTACAAAAACTTGATAACTATGCAAAAAATAAATAATATTAAGTTTTGTAAAAAAAAAATGGCTGAGGTCAGGAGGAATGAAGCAGGAGGAGGAGAGGAGGAGCGAGGAGGAGGAGGAGGTAAGAGGAGAGGACCGGCGGTGCGTATATTGACATTTAAAAATTTATCCATCTCCTCCACCACTAGCTCAAGAAACACCACGTTCATCAACAAAAGATTACCGGACCAAATCACACCTTATCAAAAGCCATTGGCTCCGACTTAAGAATAAAAATGCCCGTTCTAATCCATTCAGCAACTCACTGAGCATTCAATACCTTAAATATATGTTGTCTAATTTGTAGCCTCTTTTGAATATGTTTGTGTTTCATTTATAATTGCAAAGCCGTTATGTAAGCACTTTTTTCAAACGAATAAAGTGCTACAAAAATTACAGTATATTGTTATATATTATATTATTTTAATAACTAATGCCTTAAAAGTGCTTATGTGAGATAGACAATTAATATATAGATCCATAAAGCATCAGTATAGATAATAGAGATAATGATTGACAATTTTCAAACCCGAAAAAAACACCCTGAAAGATTAATAAGACATAACCGGGTGTCAATTGACGGGCTTATGAATTAACTTGATGGTGATCAGTTAGATCAGTATACAAACTCGTGCTATGCAAATACATAGTGTAAAAAACCAAATAACCATTTGAGGGAAAGTGATTTCAAACATTTGCACACGTGAATAACAAGACAACCATTGTTTGCAATGAAATAAAGTTAAGTTTAATTAATATTTTAAGATGGTAATTTATGAAGAGCTTAAAGTATGACATGATTGGGTAGTCTCACTGGTGAAACTAATCTAGAATCAAGTAACTAATAATGCAAGGAGTCGTCATTGAAGATCTTGTAGTCAAACAGTTGACTCATTCTGAATAACTAATGGCAATTCACCTTGTGGTATTGTGTGGCTCCCTATGATCTTATTTTTATCTGGCCGCAGATAAAATTAAATATACTAGTATGTTTTATGCTGTGATTCCCCTAAGTAATAAATTAGAGCAGAATCCTTCAGCTGTGGAGATCCATTCCAGCTAGTATTTACAGCTGGGTATATATTTCAACTGATTTGTGTTCTTGAGCCATTTTCAAGTGTTCCAATCATGTCACTAACCTCGTTCATACAATAATACACTTTTAGGATGAAAATCCTGTAACTTACCTATAGAGGTCTGAGATACAGTTGAAGATAAAGGAATGGTAAAATCACTCCGCATCTGTACTCACAATTTATAAATAAGTATCCCCTGCCATCGTACAGTGCAGACTCGCCGGATCTACTGAATTGGCAGTATTACGTCGACTGTACACTAATGGTTGACCTCTTTGTCAATGAAGAACGTATACAAACTTAACAAAGTGTCTCTAAAAAGTTGATTCCATATGTCGTCATGGCAAACACTACGTTAATTACGACTCAGAGTTGCAAATGAGGTATGGATAACATTACGGAAAATTATGCCTGGTTGAGTGGAGAGGGGAGACGTGATGCATAATAATTGAAATGAATCGCAGAGAACAAACACGATCGTAAACAAAAGGCCTCTATTACACTTAAGGCCAGGAGTGTATAAACCATATTTGAATGATTTCATGGTTCCGTTACCTTATGCTACTGGCAATATAGTACACATTGACTCGTATAAAATTTGAATTACTACTTAAAAAATGATGAGAGTGAGTTCCCGCGGAAGTAAAATGTGATGATTTGTTTTCAAGTGGTATATAGGTCAAAATTGATCATATTACTTTATGATATACTCCTCCTTCTATACCCCTTCTACAAACACATACTCACGCACACACACACCACACACAACACACACACACACACACACACACAACAGCACACACACACTACACACACACACCACACAACACCCACACAACAACACCCCACACACACACACACACACACACACACACACCACACACACACACCACACACACACACACACACACCACACACACACACACACACGCACGCACGCACGCGACACACACACACACACACACACACAGCACACACAACATACACAACACACACACACGCACGGCACGCACGCACCACGCACACACACACCACCACACCACACACAACACACACACACACACACATCACACACACCCACACACAAATTAGATACCCAAGCGTACTTATCTGATTTTATACTTGATCGTTCATTACGTATAAATTTCTCATTGCCAATACAAGCATCGGCCTGTTCCGTTTGGGCCACAAACGAAACAAGTCAACATAATACGCAACATTATTGATATGAAGGAGACCATTGATACAAAGTGAGTTAAATCTTATGTTATTACGGTTAAATTTACTTTCAATTTAAGATGGGAATAATTAAAAAGAAACTACAGACCGTACTGTATACCTGATAAGAATCTCTTACTGTTGTAATCGAATCAAATTTGCTTTAACAAATGATAATTCACAAGCTAATATATAGTGTAAGTATCCACTACGTTTGCTCTGAGAGTTACGTACAATCGTATGACGTATAACAGATGATTGATGTATGCCATCACATAATTCACTTCTTTCCATTATCATTATAACAGTGAATTAAATGACCGCATGTATTGTACAATCTACAGACAAGACCAGCCACTCCTGACCTATGCGAGAAGCCTGGCCAAATATGTGCGGACAAACATGAACGGGTCGCCCGCTCGCTTGCCCCGGCAAGGTCAACTTTTAGCGCTGCCCGCACTCCTTGTTAAGTTTCAATGAATTTCGTATTTCAGTCTTGTTATACACATCTTTGTGCGGGTTACCCTCGCCAGGTATGCAAGACATGATTTCAAGAAAAAGTCTTTGAATATGGCATGCTGACAAGTGCTATACCATGATGCACGGGAATATTTATTATCAAGATGACGCTGAATATGTAGAATATAATCTAAACCTTTATACTACGTGTCGAGCAATATCATTCACGTGTTGAGTAAATGTGAGTTGTTAAGCCTTATAGGTTCAAACAAGAGACAGCTGGTACAAAAGGATTTGTAAAAATTGGTAAGCGGTTGAGTCATAGTCAATATTCAATTGTCAATAACAAACAGAAGTATAGTAAAGGTCATTGTTACAAGGAAATAGTCTTTTATTTGTATTACCTTACGTGAGTAGTGCTTATTTTTCTTACGAACTATGCTTCGGAATTTCAAATGTATAATGTCGCAAACAAAAGTCTCGGAACGGCTTGCTGCGCAGACGTTAGAATACAAATGCCCCTTCTTTATTTACGTTGCCCTATACGTTAACTGCATTTTAAAGGAAACTAAAACAAGAACAGTATAGTCAGTGTTTAATTAAATTCATTCCGTTAAAATCGTTGAAGTTAATCTGTAAAAACTACTAAAACTGTTTCTGTTTTTTTTTGGCTACTTAGTAGAATCTTCAACTGTTGAAAATATTTTGGTCCCTAGAAATAATTTTGCTAGCTCTGAAAAAAAAAACAGTGGGTTCAAATTACACCAGGTCGGTGTTGTGAGAGGACCGGCACAGATAGCATTACACAGTATGTAATCATGGTGTTAGTTAAAATTGGTGTGCCGTGTTTATAGCACATTCTGTTTGTTATATCAAAAATATTTGGTGTTATATCAGACCCCAAGGGCATTTCTAACACGATGAGAGGTGGCGGTCCTCTCACAACACCGACGCGTGTTATTTTTACACCATAGTTTTTACGTGTTTATATTTTTATTCAGCCCGCCTAGAGTTATGCGGCATACTATATGATATTTCATTATTTTAACACATATGACGTAGTAAACACATTACCCTGCAGCCTCGTTGAAATAAACGGCCATGCATCAAGATATGAAACTTAGCACTCAGATTCATGAAACGAAGTTCATCAGCCCCACACCCCGAAGTCACTCGCCATAATCAAATATATCATATTACTCTTCTCATAGCGAAGAAGACAAGATACCCATCTTTAAAACGCATGTAGTTTCTGACGTCGCTGAACATTTCCATCGCCCGCGCAGGCAGATTACTTTCTGCTTTTTAGTCGAGACCTAAAAATTGATTCCGAACCCGGTAGGCCATTCCTAGCCATACTTTCAGAAAAATTATTTGTTCATCGAGTGGCCGTTATTACCTTCCGCACTGAAAAGTTCGTATGACCCGTTCGCTACGGGGATGAAACATTGTGATAAACTGCGTTTTAGACCTGCTGACAAGGGGCTTTGTGAGATATTCGTGAAGGTCTGTTCTCTGGGGTAGCTGTAAATGAAGAGACACATTGTGTTATCACACACTTCACACTACTGTGGCAATTCTAATTGCGATTTGCATGAACGTAAAGGCGCCATCACGTAAAGACGCCTTTGTGTACATGTATAGAGAATCGTGTGCGACATTACTGTGCAACATGAACTGTATAGTTGTCAGGGCAACGCAGGACATTTCTGATGAATACCGTAGTTCATTTAGGAAAAAATAATCACCAATGGTATACGGGTTTTATTCAGAAAATGATTGTTTTGTCGATTTACTACACATATGAAAGTTGACCTAATCCTATTTGGTGATACAATCTGTATATTCTCCAATTCAAGTTCCCAATACTTTCCTTTTACTTTCATCTCCATAGGACATTCGCAGACAAGACAAGAAGAATGATTGTGTTTTATTGTGTTTTCGCGGGAACAAATATATTGTTATTGAATTCGAAAGCGTCAAGTGCACCGGGAAGATTACTGATAACATTTGAAATAAACTCTGTGATATAAGACCGGCAGAGAATGGTATAGTAATGTCAGATGTTGTATTGCTTTCTTCTAAGACGGCTTGGTCGCCTGAGAAAGTATTTATTTGCAGCACTATAGTTGTTACACACGCTTAGTTGTGTAGTAAACGAAGTGGTTATTGAGTTGCAGTAGGCCTATAGTGAAAATATAATGATCCTGCACGGTTCTCAAATATCTGCAGATTGCTATCCATGGTCAGATTACTTATAGTCTGTCGTTGCTAGATAACTACAACTGGTAAAATAATGTCGATTGAATTACTCCTTTAATGCATATAACCTTAGCACAATTGTTACTCTTCGACCCCTTGTGTAAAATGAACACCCCTGGTCACCAAAAGAGAGAACCCCATGAAAACATTGTGGTGTTATGTTGGCCGGATTTTGGGTGTTAGTTAAACATTATCTGGTGTATACGATTATGAAGTATTTGGGTGTTATTTTATTAATAATAATTAACATTTATATAGCGCTTAATACGCTTTGTTTCTAAGCGCTTTACAAATTATACATAATTATACATGAAAAACAACAAAATTGACATTAGAAATAAAAAGAATGAGACACATTACATAAAAACTAATTACTGAAGGGTTAAATGAAACAAGTAGGTTCAGTTCAAATAAAAGTCACTGTTCAGTATCGGAATCCAAATTATTGCTGAAACAGATGAGCCTTGAGTGATCATTTGAACGAGTCCAGGGTAGGTGCATTTTGGATGTGGGTGGAAAGACCAAAGACCTACTTTTAAGACCTAATAGGCTTGATCCTTCCTAAGATTAACAGGTATTAGAATAGGTAATTATTATTGTTTTGTTTGATTAAAGCGTATATACATCCTGGTGTGGACAAATATTACACATTCAGGGTTTTACACTCTGTGATTTAACTTGATGACGAACACGTAAACACGAGATTGAAGATAGATGGATAAATATATAATTAGATAGACAAATAGATAAACAGATAGACAGATAGATAAAGACAGGTATATAGATAAATAGACAGAGAGGTAGATGGCTAGATAAATAGATAAATAAATGGATAGATGGATAAATAGATAACGAGAAAACTAGATAGACAGATGAATAGATAGATAGATAGATAGATAGATAGATAGATAGATAGATAGATAGATAGATAGATGGATGGATGTAGATAGATAGATAGATAGAGAGTGAGAGAGATACATAGATAGATAGATATAAAGATAGATAAATAGATAGATAAATTGATAAATAGATTGATAAAATAAACAGATAGATAGATACATACACATCTGCAGGCTTGATCGGCAGATATATACTATAAATAATGCATGAGATATCTCGACATCATTATCTTATCACTTACACATTATACCCACATCTACCCAAGATATGAAATTTTCAGTTTATAATATTCTTCAGCAATGTATTTGTGTGTGTATGTATGTATGTATGTATGTATGTATGTATGTATGTATGTATGTATGTATGTATGTATGTATGTATGTATGTATGTATTTATTTATGCATGTATGCATATATGCATGTAGGTTGCAACTTTCTGAAAGGTGCAAAGTTGCACCATAGAAAATAAAGTATTCTTCTTTTTCTTGCATACTGTGTGTTTTTGTGTGTGAACCGCAATTTACGTTCATTCCAGTGCTATTTATAGTATTTACATTGTAATACACTTTATTAATTAACATTTACCAATATTTAAAAACTCGTACAAATATGACCTTACCGGGGCTCGAATCTGCGACTTTGCGCACGTGAGACGGACGCTCTACCCACTTGGCCAACACGCTGGCCGTGAAGGTGTGTATTTTCACATAATTATATAGTGTTGGAGCCGAACGTGCATTATATAGGCCGTTTTCGTAATATTTTCAAATTCCATGCATGCCTTTTAAACAAAGATTGTTTAACAAAATTTATTAAAACTGCAAGACTTAGTCGTTTTGTCTTTTTACCAACAAAGAGAGAGAAAGAAAGAGAAAGACAGAAGCTAAGTCTAAGAGGTTTCAATTGGATTTAGAGTATAGACACAAGGGTGGTTACATGTCAGATATTCAAACATTTTCTAAAGTTGAAGGCTGTAGAGAAGCTTCTTTGTCTCTCTTTGTTGGTAAAAAGACAAAACGACTCAGTCTTGCAGTTTTAACAAATTCTGTCTTTTATTCAAAGATAAAGCCATTGTCTAAGTCTGATCTTTTGTTTCCATTGACTGTGTTGTGCCATTTAAATATCAGTGGATTATGGTCCATTTTTGCAATTTTTACTTTTTCACCTTGGGAGATAAAAACGCATGTGATCACTCATGCATAATTTTTTTCTTCAAATTACCCTCACAGG
>JZLH01S0615542.1:33517-43905 GCA_001188425.1 Eucidaris tribuloides
CTGTGATCACTCATGCATAAATTTTTTCTTGCAAATTACCCTCACAGGTGAAGAGAATTCAATTGTCTTTAATTTGATATATAATCATTGATTTTTTTTATTAAAGTTATATATTACAAATGTGAACTTGAAAAATGTTTACTTTCTTTTTTTGCTGATGTTTTCATTCTCTCGCATTTATAGTCTACACATCCCTACAGCCACAGTGACAATCTCCAATCTCGTTTTTTCCGCCTTGCTGACGTCGCAGCTCATCAGCCTATATTCATGTGTATCATTCATTCCGCGCAAACCGCGTTGTTATTGGATTTAGTCTCTTCCATCATTCTTATTATCGTTATCATCTCTGTTATCATATCATCGTTTCGTAGTCAACATCACACCAAATTCAAAAAATACCATCACCATTATTATTATTATTATTATTATTATTATTAGTAGTAGTAGTAGTAGTAGTAGTAGTAGTAGTAGTAGTAGTAGTAGTAGTAGTAGTAGTAGTGGTAATAGTAGTAGTAGTAGTAATAGTAGTGGTAATAGTAGTAGTAGTAGTATCATTATCATCATCATCATCATCAGCATCATCATTATCATCATTATCATCATCACCTTCACCACCATCATCTCGTGTATATATCTAACATTACCCCTCACCCATTTTCCAATTCTCTCGCTCCTATAGTTCATTACGATCCCTACAGCTACAGTGACAATCTCACAATCTAGCTTATTTTCCGCCTAGTTGACGTCGAACACATCAGCCAATATTTCACGTGTTATCATTCATCCGAGCAAAGCACGTTGTCTTCGATTTTGGCCCTTTTCCATCATTCTACTGATTATTATCATTGTCGTCATCAACATCAGCACCACCACCACTCATCACTCCCACCACCATCACCATTACCAGTATCATTACCATTATAATTATCGTCATCATCGTCATCATCATCGTCACTACCATTGCCAACATTACCACCAACACTACAACCATCACTATCATCATCATCATCATCATCATCATCATCATCCTCATCCTCATCATCATCACCACCACCATTATCCTCCTCCTCCTGCTCATCATCATAATCATTATCTTCATCATCATCCTCATCATCATCATAATCATCATCATCATTATCATCATCATCATCATCATCATCATCATCCTCATCATCCTCATCATCATCACCACCCAAAACATTAGCCTCCACTCCTTTACCAATTCTCTCGCTCGTATATTTCATTACGATCCCTACAGCCACAGTGACAATCTCACAATCTAGCTTCTTTCCGCCTTGTTGACGCAGAACTCATCGGCCCATATTTCCCATGTTATCATTCATCCGAGCAAACCGCCTTGTTATCTTCGATTTTGGTCTCTTTCCATCATCTATATATCATCTGCATACTGTTCTCCAATTCCTCTTTGTCCTCGCATATTTCATCGTACGACTGATTTTTATCGTCGACGAAAACAGCACTGTATATTATTTGCATTTTATGCTCTTGCTTTCGTTACGCAGTACAGCTTTCTATTTATTCGCTCTGTATGTCATGGTCGACAGCAAAACACCGATCATTTCATATTCCCTCTTCGTGAATGCCATCGGCATTTTGTTCCCACGTAAAAGTCGTCCAACATCTAACTCCAGATCAGATACAAGGGGATATTCAACTCATACTCTGGCCTTATTTGTGTGCCTGCATTGTGTTGTATGTATCGAATATAATCTCGTGAATTCTTTCTACCAATTTTGAATATTTATTTGATTAAATAGTCAGTCAAATGTATTTATATTTTATTTATTTATTTTATTTATTTATTTATTTAGTTAGTTATTTATTTATTCATTTATATATTTATTCATCGATTGATTTATTGATTTATATATTTATTTATCATTCACTCACTAATTTTTCTATTCCAGTGACCGGTGTAATGATATCCAAGCGCATAGAGACTGATGTTAGTGCTTTATGCGTTATATAAGAATAGGGTTCGATTATCGTTTTTATTCAAGAAATAATACTTTCATGAAATTCACAATCATAATGCCTTGTTTCATTCAAATAACAAGAATCCCATCGAAATTACTTTCGATTCTAACTTTGCAGCCATTGTACCACTTTTTCCCTTTACTGCTCAGTATCAGTAAAAATGGTGTTAGTAGAAGAAGAAAATGAAGAAATGAAGAAATGAAGAAGAAAGGGAACAGATGAATAAGATTAAGACTAAGAAGAAGAAGAAGAAGTAGTAGTAGTAGTAGTAGTAGAGATTCTCTTTCTTCTTCTTCTACTTCTTCTTCTTCTTCTTCTTCTTCTTCTTCTTCTTCTTCTTCTTCTTCTTCTTCTTCTTCTTCCTTTTTCTTTTTTCTTCTTCTCCTCCTTCTTGTGATATCTCTTCGCTACTGCTGGGTGTAATACGGCCCCTACGACCCATCGGCCATTCAAAGATACCTATTACTACGTCATATGGCCAACATCAATCTTTACGACAACCATTCATAGACGATCATGACCTCCAATGCCCAGCTATAGTAAAATTTGTGGTGGTATATTGCCACATGATAGTGCTTATGTACAGTTGATTTAAAAAAAAATCACATAATAAATAGTTCATTTGTAAACGTACAAAGAATTTCCAACACGCACAATCAACCAAGTATATTGTAAGAAAGGAATTAGGGTTGACCATGATGTCACAATAATGGTTTAAATGTAAGTCAGCCAAAATACCCCTTTCCCTTCCGAATAGGGTGTGATTACACGAAAATCACATCATCATACATCATCTTTTCGATCGCCAAATTAGTAACACTTTCATTCCAAAATGACAAAAATTTAAACGAAGACAAACATACACTCTAAAAGCGAAAGCTTCGCAAAAGGTTCTCAAGCAGCAGCAACAATTTCGATTCTCATCACAATAATTTTGACGTATGCAAGGCTCATATGAGCACCGTTTTGTTAGACTAAATGGTACCGACAACAACCTTGTGTTGGTCCATAAGGTGCTCATTAGCACTCGAAAATGGTCCTGATACTATAACAAAAATACAACAAAAAAGTAACTACCCCCTTTTTCAAACTACCATAACTTTTTAACGAAATAATTCATAGCAAAATAATTTGGCACGAACATTTCTACACTCATTGACTAATCTCTGTATGAAAATAAGATTAATCCGTCGAGCCATGCATGAAAGGCAAAATTGCCACTTTTCAAAAGTCACAGGAGTCATCTCTTACGCCAAAATAATGGTAAATAATGGTATTTTTTGCTTTATTCATAAAGTGTGCTCACTGAACCATGACATTGTTGCAACCTCGTATGTTCGTCCAACATGTAAAGATACATTTTGATGAAAAATATCCGATTTCTGTTTTTTCAAGAAACTTAATGGATTTTACAATTTCAAAATTGAGGAAGGGTGGAATTTTTTAAATTGAGCTGACTGAAGCTTAAAATGTGCGAAAAGTGTGAAAAAAGTTTAAAGGGGTCAAACTATAGATGATTAACATAGATAGCGCTTAATCATTCAACCGAAACAGAATTTGTCAAAACTCTGCATCACAAATCCCTTAGAATGACCCTTGCGACATTTGAAAAGTGACATTTTTGTCTTTAATATGTGCTCACTCATGCATGACTTGATGGATCAATCACATTTTTACACAGAAGTTTGTCAATCAGTGTAGAAACACCCTTGCCAATTTTCTTTGCTAAAGACCGTTTCTTTAAAAAATTATGGTATTTTGAAAAAGGGGGTAGTTACTTTTTTGTTGTGTTTAGTTCTCAACTTAATATTTTTTCAAGGAGTGTCAGAAGGCCGAAAATTAAAACATGCACGCTACATTTTTTGCAGTTCGCAGATATATCATACATATATTTAAGGTTCATATCATGATTGGTAACAGTTGAAAATGCCTCAAGTACTAAGTGAGGTGAAAAATATACCAACTACACACCAGCTGGAGTGGATCTGCCAGCTGGAAGGATTTGTCTTTAATATGTTTACTTCAGGAGAATCAAGCATGAACATACAAGTTTCTCGAGGCCTGAGAGAAATGAATCCATGGAAAGCTAAACAATAGATTTGCCTGACACAAGGGATACTGATAGTAGTTATTTCAGAATGAGTCAACGTTTGACCACAGGATTTTCACAACAGAATCCTTCTATAGTTTACTTGATTTTAGAATAGTTTCAGCCCAAGTTGAGGACTACCCCCAATCATGCTATTTACCTTTAATTCTTTCATCGCCATACTCAGAACATCACACGCAATGTTTATGGACTTTTCTTATAATGACGCCAAGAAGGTCACGCCGCGCTGAAATCAGGGCATAGGCATTTTTGGCTTTGTTTAGATGACATGCTTTCAAGCTGGTTAAAGGAATCAAAATCGATTAACTTCGCTCGTACCAGGTGGTTGTATACTCTGTAGCCTAGGCTATCAATACAGTCCTTCATCTTAATTGCAGACGTAGGTCCCATCTAAAATGTGTGCTCCGTGGTTTATGAGTTCTTGTGCAAACAAATCTACGTCTATCGAGGCTCGACGGCAGACCGGCCATGCCAGGCTTTTGTTTTTCTCGCAAATCAAATCTATATAATCCACTTCGCGTACCGACGGTACCGTCACAAAAACTTTCAAGGTCTTAACGGTAGACTATCAATCATCGAGATTTGCGTGTGTACGAGGGCCACTTCCGATTTCGCGCTAATGGGATTTTGGTATCGGTCAGGTATTATCATCAATACACCTGACAATGGCGTGCGTATCGTGCACTGAAAATATAGCAATGTACTATATCGTGCCTTCAAATAAAATATGTGTAGGTATGTCTGTCTGTCTGTGTGTCTGTATGTATGTGTGTATGTATGTATGTATTTATATATTTATGAATTTACTGGTGTATGCAAGTATATATGTATATATATATACCAAAATTATGTATATATATATTTGCATACATCAGTAAATTATATATATATATATATATATATATATATATATATATATAATGTTTGTGTATACATGTATAGTGTATGCATGTATTGCACATGCATATAGTTTTAGTTATCTAACGTGGATGTGAAATCATTCCAAATAGTGTTTGTATACAGTTTGTAACATTTACATATAGTATATATGTGTATATGTGTATGTATGTATATGCTTTATATATACGTACGTATTTATGTATGTTTGTATTTGTGTTTGCAATCTTAAAATAATGTTTGTGTATAGGTATGCATGTACTGCATATGCATAAAGTTTTAATTATCTAACGTGGATGTGAAATCACTGCAAATAGTGGGGGTACATAAAGTTTCGTGTTTAAGGCAGGTATAGCCCTTCATCCCTTCGTCGATTTCAGGGAAATTGTGAATTCATATATCAAGCATATCGAATGGAGGTAAAATATGCCCAAATATTACACTCTGAAAACTGAAATGTCATTTGAACCTTGAAAAGAGCCGAGGAGTGACCACACTTTATACAACACTTTCTAGATGTTATATCCAACATTTTATCCAGCTGGATTCAACATTTATAATGTCAGATTCAGCTGCTTAAAGGTAAACAACGTTCAGAAATTGGTCACTACTCGGCCCTTTTAATTGTTGAGAAGGCATTTCAATTTTTAGAGTGTACATTAACAAATGTCTTATCTTCCGACAAGAACAAAAGATTTAGGTAATCCATTTTTCTCTACGTGTTGTATCATCATTTCACATGCATTATAACGATTTCTTATGGTAACATCGTTCCGGGTTAAACATTCAGTCTTCTAGCAATGAGTATAATTAGTTCCAACCAAGGCTGCCACTCGTAGGGGAAAATCCCTACCGTAGGGAATTTTAGCCAACCGTAGGGAGTAGGGAATCCCTACGGGGAAAATGGCCTTCCGTAGGGGAAAGTAAGGATTTTTGATGATTTGTAGGGAATTTTGACAATTTTCAAAAAATATTCTTAAAGGCATTATATAACAATGTTTCCAGTTTAAAAAATCTGAGCTACATGATTCCCCATGCTACTAGTGTCTTTGATACGGTCTAAAAATGAAGCCCTGAAAAAAATGCAGTGTAAAACAATTATTAAGTGCTTTAAAAAAGAGAAAATCATTGAGAGACCATTCCAGCTTTTCTCCATAGACTGCTGTGTTGTAGAATTTCCCATCGCCCGATATGAAATTAATGTGCCAATTTGGATCTGCACATATTGTACTAGTAACAGCATAACTGTTCAAACTTTTGTGTTCTAGGGTGTTTATTTGTCCATTCAAACACTGTCAGATATGTCAGATAGCAAAGTTCGACAATTTTTTAAACGGGTCTTCCACAGTGTTATATAGTGTCTTTAAATCCTCAAAGATTTTCAACAAACTCCCATATATATTCGTCTGTAGACATTATTTGGGTAAATCCATAGTGTCAAAGTTGGTCACCATATCGTAATTACGAAAGCCATAATGCGCACATAGCGCAGTATCAAGGTGATTACAATGTCAACTTTCTCAATTAAAATAAATCTCTTGCATTTACTAAGGTTATTTTGTAGGGGAAAACGTACCTTCGTAGGGGAAAAGTGGATTTTTGTAGGGGAAAACACAGCTCCGTAGGAAAAAATTTGCCTATTGGGGCGTAGGGGAAAAGTAGTGTCCGTAGGGGAAAATACGCATGCGGCGTAGGGGAAAATTAACATTTTGAGTGGCAGCCCTGGTTCCAACTTTCACCACGAACCAAACATTACAATCTTTTGGTACCTATACTAAACAATACCACGTGAGTAGAGGGGAACACCCATGTGTTTACAGTGCAAGGCCCGAGAACCTTTTTTAGGGGTGCTTAGCCCAAGAAAGGAGTAACCCTAAAGTAAGTATAACCCATTAAAGACATGCAGATGATTACGAAAAGGGGAGTTATTAGGTCACTAAGGCGTGTTGTTTTAAGATACAAATCAATTTGCATGCAAAATAAAAAATAAAAAATACATTTCGGTCATCTGGTGCCAAACGCTTCTTCTGGTATGGTATGAATTAATATATGACAAACATGGAAAAAATCTCATCAGGTCCCCAAGGCAGGTTGTTTATGGTGCAAAACAATGACAGAAAATATGGCGCAGAATTCCAGGGGGTTCAGCACCTCCCAACCTTTCTATTTTTTTTTTACCAGGGGCGTGTTATACAGTGTAAAGTCTTCTACCATGAGGAAAATATAGTTGTACCTCGCTGTACAGTATAGTCAACATCACGCGCTGTTCAATGTGATTATGGTACAATGGAACGGAAGGAAAACCTATACATTATGCTGCAAAGTCTACAAAAGCTGCCTGACGTAATCACTGTAAATTTACGATCGGCCTTGCGCTTTTATTTAATAAACATACTGAACGAGGACTGAAGATCAAATTCCAAATGGACCGTACTGGAAGGGATAAGCCACGGAGCTTTTATTTAGTCATGATCTGCATTTACAATAACAAAAATCCCCATGTAACCGAAGTGCTTTTAAATGACTGGAAAATGCACACGACTTGTGCATTATTCCATTATTATTATAGCCTGTATGCAACATAAAGGTTAATATTGTCCGACATCTTACAATAATTATCCATTAATTAGTGTAATTACTTTTTCTGTCTCTTCCTCCTCGCCCATTTAATCATCCTTCTTCGCTTCGTCGTCCTCTTCAACCAATTAATTTGTGTAATTAATTGTTCTTCCTCTTTCTCCTCGCCCACTAATTATCCTTCTTTTCTGCCTCCTCTTTAACTTCATCTTCATCATCATCATCATCATCATAATCATAATCATCAATTACGTGGTCGTGGTGTTCTTCCAATTCTTCTTCTTTTTCAGCTGCTGCTGCTGCTTATGCTCCTCCTCCTCCTCCTCCTCCTTCTCCTTCTTCTTCTTCTTCTTCTTTTTCATCTTCTGCTCCTACTCCTCCTCCTTTTTCTTCGTCTTCTTCCTCATTTACTGCTAATCCACTTCGTCTTTCTTTCATCATTATAATCGCTGTCATCACCAACATCATCATCACCATCACCATCATCATCATCATCATCATCGTCGTCGTCGTCGTCGTCGTCGTCATTATCATATTCTATTTTCTTGTTCTCCTGATGGTAATGGTGATGATGATGAAGAAGATGATGATGATAGTAATGATGACGAGGACGACGCCGATTGTAATGATAATTTCACTAAAGTCATCTCGGTTTTTACGAAGCTCCGTCAGTCATGACATCAAGATTATTTAAACACATCATAAATTAAGGGAATTAGAGGCAGTCCTTAATTTGGGATAAAATACTCTTGAATCAAATATATTGTTCAAGGTTTTTGCTGTAAACCTTTATTGATCAAAATGTTCATGACACTTTAAACAGTTGCTATAAGTACTAGTATTCGTTGCAACAGGCACATACCGTACCTGCCAACCCTGAAAACTAAAAAAATAGGGACAAAGTGGGGTAAAAGATGTGAAAAATAGATGCATTCTTCAATATCCTATACATTACTACAGACAAATATTTCCAAAAATAGGGACACAATTCAAAAAATGGGTAAAAAAGTGTTTTTTTCTTTTGCCAAAGATAGGGATTGTCCCTGGAAAATAGGGACAGTTGGCAGGTGTGCAGGCGAATTGCTGTGTAGCTATGTATGGGTTCAATTTCCATCGGGGTGGTACTTTAATTCAGAACTGATATATGGTTGCCCTTTTCTTCTCAAGTAAACATATTCGAAACAAATCCTTTAAGCCAGGGGGATACACTCCAATTAGTGTATATATTGGTGATATTTCAACTTATTTGGTTGTTGAGGTATGTCTTTTTTTACTTCTCTCAATCATGGCACTGCCATTTAATAAGGTATCTATTTCTAGTCGTCATATATAAATATATTATGATATATAATAATAAAAATATTTTTTATATCGAAATATGCATGAATTAATTTGAAATTGAAATATGAAATTTGAGAGAGAGTTTATTGTCCACAATATTATGGCAATTTACTTTCCACCAGCATTACAGATACAAAACATATACATAAATCTTTCATACAGTAACAATGATAACCGTACAATATCAACATATACAAAAACAAATTATATAATCATATGTTTAAGATTAGTTAAGGTGACCAATATTATATATTTTTGGGTTCATGTTATAATATTACAGTATACACTCATGCTCATAATTATGGAATATTTTAGAGACATTTTAGAAGTTGCCATTTTTCCGTGAACGGTACATCTGGGACTAATATTTGCTCACCCCTGGCGAGACAAGTATAATATAAGTATTTAAGGAATGCTGAGCATTTTGTAGCCTCCGACTCGACGCTTAAACCTGTGTTTCAAAATGGCGGTATTCAGAGTTGTTGTTGAGTCACGTGGTGGTTACGCGCGTTATCAGTCTTGTAAGAGACTATTCTGTTGATAATTTAATGATAATTGACATTAGATCAAAATTTATCAGTTTTTGTTGTTGTATTTTTAATTTTTTTAATTTAATACCCTTTTCATGATTTTTGGTGGATTAAAAAAAACATAAATATATAATTGTTATTGCGCTCAAATGTATTTTATTTTTACTGTAGTCATCTTGTGAAATCCAAAAATTGCTTCACATACTGCGTTTTTTGTGAAATAAACACTTATCATGAAAATTTTGGACGATATAGGAGAAAGAACTTAAGTATCAACAAAAAATATTCCATAATTATGAGCAGGAGTGTATTATCACAACGCTAAAATTCCCCTAAATCCATGCATGTTAACATTACAGTTTTCAATATTGCAAACAAGCAATCCATTCAACGGTGAAGTAGTCGTAAGCTGCATTGGGTGTTAAATTATGCATAAAGTGTGGACATTTATACATCGATACAGTAGACAATGTGGAGCGGGGTTGTTAGCCGCCTGAGTGTGGGTGGACAAAATGTCATTTACATCTAGGCTAATGAGGCATAATCAAATTACTGTCCTTTTGACTTTTACGCATCGCGTTGAAAATATCCCCTGCAGGTCGTTGAAAGTGTTATTGACCATAGAGAGAGAACACATGGAAAGATAAATTGGTATATTCATACATCATATCGTGATATGCATATCAATAGACTAAAACAAAAACTATATTATGTAACGTAATCGTTTTACGTGGGCAGTAACTATTTTCCAGTATGTTTTGGAGGGGTGTTTTGGAGAGATATATTCTCTCCTCATCGAATTTTTAACACTTTATTTATATGTTTTTATGTGTGTACGTATATACTATATGTATTGTGTGTGTGTGTGTGTGTGTGTGTGTGTGTGTGTGTGTGTGTGTGTGTGTGTGTGTGTGTGTGTGTGTGTGTGTGTGTGT
>JZLH01S0615543.1:13192-24131 GCA_001188425.1 Eucidaris tribuloides
GAAGAGATAAATTCGATCTAACTATCCATTACATCAGCTGAATATACATATATCTTATACATGAACTACTTTACATATTGTCTGAACTGAACCGTACGAAGATTATTATAGTCCTGTATTCGTTAATTCGGTTTAGGGGAGATATGGACATTCACAAGTTCATCTTTTACATTATTACAGCTTTATGCCAAATCTTAAGTATTCAGAAGTCTTTAATTTCCCTAGTAGTGATCTGGCGACTGCCACTCCATATATCATAGGCATATAGAAAAAGATTCACAAGTTTTCTAGATCTCGTGGGTAGCGGGATGGCAGAAATCCAGTTTTAGACATACAATGTATTCTGTCCAGTCTTTTCAAGTTACAATATGTCAAAAATTATCTGGAATAGAAAACATGACAGTGGAGATCACTCTTGAATTTAAGACATTGTCATAATGTTATTGTGTAGATTGCAGCAAACTCCTGTGGATTAATAATAAACCTTAAAAGTTTCTTGAAATGCCATACCTAATTTGTCAAAATATGTACAAGATTGCGATACTACAGCAACTGTGTTTAAATAAAAGGAGAATTTTTTTTTCGAAATTAACAAAATTACATTCACGCTAAAATGCTACACCAATCTCACTATGTTATAGGATTTTAAATCAACAGATCAGATTAGTCGTGCATCGTGAAGGTTAACTTCAAATGGTGCATAAAAAACTATGTGAGCAACTAAGACTACAGTGGACAGCTTGTTAAAACCTGTAAACTACATTCACGGGACGCCAAAACACAACAATTCACTATTAGTGTGACAATGAAGGTTGTTGTTGTTATGCAACAAACTGTTTACACAAAAATGCAGCATTGTAAGTTTGCATCACCGAGTTTTTTCTTCCTACCATCGACAGACAAGGTCTTCATACATTAAAACATTTATGTCGTAGTAATAGCTGTTGTAGAGACAATGTTTCACTCGAGCAACGTAGTTACACATGCTTGTAAGACCAACCAATCAACCCTTTGAATGTAATCAAAGTGTAACCATCAGCAATGGTCATTTTATGTCTCTCACCATGATTCTTGTTCTTTTTAAATGTTACCGCAGGTCCCAAATTACGACGGCATATACGATACCCATATCTGTACCCATTGACTCGTACCCATACTCCTACATGCTTCGTCTGGCTGCTAAACCATACTGTACCACTGGTCCATGCCCTTTCCGTACCATACGCGCCATACTCAAGATGCCAACCCGTTCCGGATATTTGCTGGGAAGTCTGGTCTTATTACAGTTATTAGGCGGTACGGTAAACAATTAAAAGGTGACAATAATAAAAAAAAATGCAGATTAGCGTGTGAATGAGAAAAATTTGAAACAGCTGGAAGAGCAGTTTTCTATGAGGAAACATGAATCAGGAAACGCTTTGTTCTGTCATCGCTGAACAGTGAATGTTAAACACGGCATTTCGCATTACAATTTGGCATTGCATTCAAATTACTTCAGGCAATCTGATGGACAGCGAAGAAGAGCAGAGGTCGTTGATGCAGATGTTGGGTTAGAAGAGACGGTGAATCAGAGGCGAAGCAAATGGGAGTACGTGGTATGGACATGTGATTGAGAGAGATTTGATCATGTTTTTTGAGAAAGCGCTTGAGTTTTGAGGTGGCTGGTCCAGAGGGGAAGGGGGCGACCGAAGAAGACATGGAAGAAGCAGGTGGTGGGGAGAGAGAGGTTGGGTTGAGGGAGGAGGATGCGCCGAATAGAGTAAAGTGGAGGGAGGGGGTGAAGTGATTTCTGTGAGTGCGAGGTGAATCCGGCCACAGCCCCCGTAGCTTGGGGCTAAACCGGATTTAAAACCTGGATTACTACTACTACACACAAGGCATTTGGTTCGGTTAGTTTCATTTATTTTGGTCATTCATGTTCTATTCTTATTATAATTACGTTTTGATTGTTGAACCACCGCCTTAGTAACCTCTAATCAAGACGCAGAACTGGCCCTGGAAAATTCCGTACTGGTTGGCATCACTGCAACTGCCGTACCCATTGGCTGGGATCGCAACACTACAATCTGGTTGAAAGCACAGTATAGAAGAATTATGAAGTAATTATCTAAGTCTGTATACGATATCCAAGCCGCTAGGGGTCCGAGGGGCTGCAGCACACACCCCTCCCCCCCCAAAAAAAATTCCAGTATCCAGACGCCCCCCCGCCCAACCAGCACCCGGACCCTAATTTGGGTGTTAAGAGATAGATACGAAGCCCCCCCCCAAAAAAAAAAAAAAAAAAAAAAACATTCACACATGGAGACCCCTCCTTGATACTGCATAAAATGACATCATGCAGCATGGTGGCCAACAACAGCTACCAGTAAGCGGCCTACCCTTCACAATCTATTCTGGATTCACTCATTAAATGCACTGCAAAGGGTGAAAAAAAAACGTGTCTTCGCTATTATATTTACTAAAGAGGCCTTTTCCGCTTAACCCCCTGAAGACTGGGGCGGCGCTGAAATGTCCTTGATTTTTTTGCTATCGATAAGTCCGCAATGCACAAAGCTCTTGCCGCAGCACTTCACGATCTTTTTTCTTTAAATCTCGTGCATCTCTGGAGACCTAAATAATGTGAGGCGTCCGGCAGTGTGGTTCCGAAGTTATAAAAGCAGTTTCATACTTACATGGTCGGATCAAAATCTGCTCAAAATGTGATTTCATGTACAATTTAAATTGTGTTTTCAGCCAAAATTCATAAATGTGTGATTATTTTTACTATTAAGCTGATTAAAATTGATCATGGTTTTAGCTGTTTTGATTGCAAAAAGTCATTTGTGACAATATGCATAAAACTCAATGCAAAACTAAAGTAAAAAACAAAAAAATAGCATAAGAAATTTGAAAACTAATGAAAACACAGGAAACGAAATTTTGACATCAGCAATTTCCTTTTCCCACAAAATTGTTGGAAATGTCATAAAGGCATCTATGCAAACCTAAGGCATGTGCATAAGTTTTCTTAGTAATTTTATAGGCAAAAATATTACTGCACATGATTACAATATAAATAATTGAATATTTCCAAAAAATATTATTTTGCAGTTATATGTAGTTTTACACAAGACTCTTATGCACCGTGCAAATTTCCCAACAGATACATGGCACGCAGGCCGAGATCTCAAGGGGCCGCTTTAGACCTTCCACTCCCATCCAGTCTTTTTGGGTTAATATCTCCCAACCCAACAATTCTTACCATAGTTAAATACACAAATGATCAATTTCAAAATACTGCATACTGCTCGAGATTAATGGTTGCAGCATATACAGCAATGACACAATGCAAAGTACGTGACATCGTCTTTACTGCTGAATGCGATGAATTAACACGGATGTATTTATAAATTAAGTCCAATGATTGAATTATGCCAACTGATAGGTTATCGGTGGGCAGAAGTTTCGCAGCATGATGTCGACGCCCGGCCCATCCCCTGCAGCATACGCAGTTGGCATGCGACCTTGGAAGTCAGTCTCGTGAATTGTGATTGATTGGGTAAAAGGTCATACTTCGTCGTATATATGTATATCATTATCATTCGTTTGGAGAAAGACAGTAACTAGCGCTTTCAATATCTATTGCAAACAAACTCAACAAACTTGTGTGTGATATTTCTAAGTCTGCGTACTCGAAGAGTTAAGTGAGCGCAGATCAAACACCAATTAACATTGCAAATACAATACATGACACAAAAACAGAGCTCTGTGTGTATGGCAGATTACAACGAGGTTTGCCTTCACACACCTTGTTGGGCTTTCTTGAGTTTTTCCGAATACCTACTGCACAAACAACTCACAACCAGACCTTAATCGGGCTGCGACATCTTTGCCCCTGTCCATGGGAATGAAGTTTGAATCTGGGCAAGTGCAAATTTAACAAAATTAAAGCAGTGGATCTCATTTGCATGCCTAAAAATTAACATTGTGTAAATAAATGGCATTTAGAAGAAAATGCCATCTGGGAGGCCTTTAGCAAATATAGGAGCAGAAACCTCAGTTTTCAAGTGAAATATAGTGACTGTTAGACTCGGTATTGGAATTTTTTCTCGCGAGAAAAAATTCCTGCCATATGAAGTACACTAAACAGCTTTGTTTTCTTTTTGGCATTTCAATTTGGGCAATCACTGAACCCCCGGGGGATTTCACAGACATGTCCTTCATCAATCAGCCTAAGGCATGGTTTATCTTTTCTGGTCTGCGGGGATGTTTGCAAAATGAGATTCAGTGCCCATTAACTTTACTTGCCCAAATGGACGTTGAAATTTTCATCTGTAACTATAACAGAGTTATTATGACTGTGTTTTTCAATTCAGTGTTAGTTCTGCGTTAATTCCATTACATAAAATCGTAAAACATTTTCATAAGGTACTGTCTTAAAGTTACACATTAGCAAGCATTTTATTCACTGTTGGCCAAGTAAAAAATTTTGCTTTGGATCAATTAATGAACAAACACAAAACAGTTTACTTGCCTATTGAGGCAACACGACAAAAGGTTAGATTTTTTGGCCCTGCTTGGTGTCAGCAACTCCTCAATTTATGGGGCTTACTTCATGAGAAAAGACACAGAAGTTTCTAGAAAAACAAATCAAATATATGCTATAACAGACTGCAATGACAGCGCGGTCAAATGTAATTGGAACACACTTAGGCACAATCAATTAATACAAAACTCTTACTACTAACTTGGTCCGTTGTTATCAAAAAGTAATGATTGCAGCTCAATAATAATGCAATACATGGCATTAAATCTCTAAGCATAGAAATTGCTGACAATATCAAATAATTGCTGGCACACACAATATTCAAAATTATTCCAGTTTCCAATCATGAAAGTAATTCATGCTACAATTCTAAGGAATATTAAGAGCACGTCATTATTTATGAAGGGTTCTACTGTGGTTTTAGCTATTTGGGGTTATTGTGGTAATGTAGCGGTTTCACAAGTTAGAACGCTAAACTCAGTCACTTTTTCTTCTCAGAAACCAGAGGCGGTGGCTTATTTTATATTTATAGACCTATTATCATACCCACAGAGAGGAATGAGACTTAGCAGCAGAAGCACAGATTGTTCTATTTAACCCTTTGCTTGCGCGTCATCGAGAGATGATTGTTATTGAATATCAGGAATTTACGATGTATATGGATCAGAATGTTAGTAAACATTTCAGAACAGCAAAATGCTGGGCAGTGTGAAATGCCAAAAAATCAATATCTCTCCCCCTCCCCAAGGAAAAATACTATAAATGCCTCAACTTGTAAGATCTGCAGTGTTAAAATAAATCAGCATGAAGCTGACCTAGTCTATCTAGTTTCACTTGTCTAGCATACGTTCATGTGATTTATAACCTGTTTGTTTCATAAATAAAGTTTGTAGGTTTTTTCTACATGAATTAGTATTGCGGTAGCGTGTCGAGCTTGCCACATTACATCGGACAGAATACAATGTTCTGCCTAGGGCACAAGAACTGGTAATTATATGATACGGTATATGGCAAGTGTTGATACACAAGAATGCTGAATTACAGACGATATAATTATACATGTACTAAGGTATATGCTATTACTTAGTAGACAGTGCACATAATTTATTGCGATAGAACATTGGTGAATGTTGCTAAGTACAACTCATGTTTATCGTCAAAGCTTGTGCATATGGTAAGCATCAAATGGCAGAATCAGCTGATATTAAAATATCTACAAATCTTGCCGATTGTTATAAAATTTGTGACAACATGAAATAGAGGTAATTACAAAGTTTGTCCATAACCAGGGCTTGGTCAGATGATAACTTAGCATTCAAGCTTGAATTATGCCTACCGCTGTAAAAAAATCTGGTAATTTGATAAAATTGACCAATGGTACTTGCAAAATAGCCCATAGGCAAATGTGTTTTGGTGAAGGGGGAGGGAAGGGCAGTTTCCCAACAATGTTATTGCTATCAATTTCTGAAAATTATCATCATCTTTCGATCATGCAGATGTGTTGACTTTAGGGCATTCAAAAGACTTAAGACGCAGTATATGTCAAACACAATACGAGTAAAATTCATTTTTCAATCATATATCAAAACTTACACTGCCTTTAAGCAAGTTTTATGTGATACTTTCTACATTATATAGGAAAGCTAAGTTCCTGCGCTTTTTCCCTTGACACAATTGTTACGAACAGCCTAATGGAAAGTTTAGAGTGAATCCGTTCCTGAAGATAGCGCAATATAACACATACTAATTCTTTGAACTGCTTACAGATCCTAGTGTCCATTTGTCACACATATTTGTGCAGCAAATACTCAAATATTCCAAGCCAATAATTGAAGATTTATTATATATTCATATTTTTGTAAAAAAAAATGCTATCTTACTTATAATTTCTAAGACTTAATAACCTTTTTTTCTCTTTCCACTAATCTCTTCAAAAACGATGACAATTGAAATTGTTATTTTGACAAAAATTCCCATTGACATACAACACCATATTAAGTTCCACTTATTTGAAATTCAATAGTATAGGTATAACCCAGATTCAAAATCTACATTAATGAATGATAGACACAAAATAGGTTTATAATAAATCTTACACTGTATTCACTTTTGACATCTGGGCAATGTTCCATAATTCTATGACAGTAATTATTTATTAATGTACGTCGCATACAAACTGAAATTTTTTCTTTTTTTTTTTTTTTTTTTTCAAGACGATTTATCTGATACTCGCATATGAACTGACTTTAGAAACAGTCTTATTCCTGTTGATAGTTAATGCAAAACTGATGTAGCTCTGCACATTTTTGCTATCGTACAGATTTTCCACACATGCTACAAGTTATGTTCAGAACAGAAATAAACTATCCCCTCTACAAAAATCAGAGTTTGTAATATTAATGGCAGCACCAATGGAAGTTAATTATATAATTTAATCAATTTTTCTGTGTTGTACAAAGATTTGTTTCATACCATTATGAACAAAAACAACATATATATTTCATATTGTATTTCATATTTATTCTTTATGTACACACTTACAGGAATATTTCCTAAAACTATCATTCTGGTTAGTCTACCTATCTGAACAATGCTAACGTTGGAATTGCAAACAAACTGATAGGATGATATCACACGCTTTGAGGGAACCAATCTACAATTTTTTTTTTTTTTTTTTACACACATAGAAATTTACCTTAAAAATAATGGCAGTAATCATTCATCTATCTGGGCAATTCCATAGTAAAGGGTATACAAGGGTAAGATCAGAAATCATCATTAAAATCACATTTTTTGTTCCCTTTGTTTTTATGTGGACTATTCAAAAAAAAAAAAAAAAAAACTTTAAAATGACCTTTGCTTAAAGCGTAAGCTCCACAGAAATCTACTTGTACAAATATGCCATATAATGTTCGTAGCAGGACAGAACATTTTTTCACTGCCCTTCTTCCGTTATTGTTACGAATATGTAAAGGAAATATGTACAGGCAGATTTTGAAAATGTGCAGTATAGTTCATTGTTCAGTATAATTTTGCTGGAGTCCTCTCCTTCAGAGGAGATTCATTAATGCATAATATTGTAATGGTACTTTGTAGTCTTAATTTCCACTTGTACATTCATTTCAAAAATTTCCCTTTACCTGGAATTGCGCATCTGCACAATTACTGAACTCAAAACTGATGACACATGGCCACTTTGTTCTCTTCATGCATCAATTTGTCTGTGTGTGTGGGAGGGGAAAGTGCCATTTAGGTTAAAGCGAATTTACTTTGCATTGATGAACCGGGGCGAAACCATGGGTGGGGGAGGGGGAGGTGGCGAGAACCCCTCCCTTTCGAGGTCCCCCTTTGGGATAGGGGAGGTGGCGAGAACCCCTCCGCCCTCCACAAAATTGTCAAAATATAGAAAATCAGGATTTTGTGGTGTTATTCATAAAATTTGAGGTTTTTGGACATTGCCCCCTCCCTAATATTTACCCTGGTGCCATCCTTGTCATGAATGTGTGCCTGTATGAAAGAAATTTCTACAGTAAATCGCAATCAGGCTGTCTGCCTCTAAAAACTGAAAAATGGCACATACCTCAAAACTGTATCATCACTGCAAAGGTGGGGTGTATATTTGATGGCGATCAAATCTTATCAAGTTTTGGTGAAAAAAAAAGATTTTTGAACAGAAATCTTCTAGTTAGAAAAACAGATTATAGGCTATTCATAATCTTTCATTTCAACCTTGAACCACTGCTGTCCAATGAAAAGAAGACTGTTGCATTTGTACGTCCGGGATGCAGTCAAGGCCGGCCTCGAGGTCATACTTTGCCGGCCTTGGCCTCGGACCGAGTCACGTGTTGCAAAGTCTATGGGAAAATATTTTCCAGACTCGGAACAGTCGGCCTTAGAATCAATCCCTGTTGGTAACTGAGGTTTGGGCAGCCCATGTTTTTCTTTTCCCCGCTGAACATTTTACATTTGTAACGCATAGTTCCCTATGTTCTGGGGTCAGCAGACAGTCTAACAATATGTGATGCAAACATTTTTGTTCGAACTTTCTTTGAACGAAAGCGTCACATGACATTAAAATAATAACCATCTTTTGTCATGATCTTGGATGACACACAGCTATGGTGGTTGAAGTGGTACAGTGTTCTTCAAACCAAATTGGTCCCATAACCTCCTCAAAATTCAGAATGATTTTCAAAATTTTGGGGAAAATTTATCACATTTATCAGCATTAACCACATAAATTTACTTCTGATAATATATATATTATTATATCTATACGATAACTATGACCACGGCCGTATGGAAGACTTAGCAATGAGTAAGACATGCAGTTTATGGCAGTGACAAAGCAAATAATCTCATTTGATGCTAGTTCATCCTAAAAGCTACACTATACACAACCTAGAACTATTATACCACTACTTGCATGCATCATGCCTCCCCCTATTTGGAGCAATGGTTCTGTCCAGCACTGGTGGTGAGTGCACATGTAATGCAAGTGGCAAGGTTGAGATTGGCTGGTGATAGTACTGATGAGTCCACTTTCACATAGAGGGGGGAAGCTACAAATGGGATGAAGAATGCTAATATAAAAGAATTGGTAAATGAAAATTGAAAATATTTGCAGACTTACATGTATCGTTTAAGAGAAACATTTGGCTATGTATGAATGAATGAGATACAGTAGGTGACTGTTTTGAATCTAATTTTGTGTAACACTACGTACACAAAAAGGAAACAGATCAATACGTCTATTATACGCATGTGTAACAATCAACTTTTTCAAAAAAGTGTTCTTGAGACACATCTCAAAAAGAGGCCATTGAGCATATGTACTAAAATCAGTCATTTGTCAAGATTCGCTTATATCACATGACAAAACCACGAAGATGAAAAACTGGATTTCTTGAAAATAAGGCCATTACATCATATTCAAAATAATACAAGTGCCGTAAATCGTTAATGACACTTTTAGATAATACATTTGAGCTACGTGATTCATAATTACTTTGTAAAAAAATCCAAAATGTGTTTGAATAAAGCTTACAGCCTTACCAGTTCATACACTTCACACCAATGGGCATTGGACTACAGGCATAAAAACATCACAAACTAACAACATGAATACTCAACAAATATGACACATAAATTTAAACTTTTCTTGGTTAGAAACTGAAAACTAGTTGACCTAAAACCTGCACTTTCAATAGATGTTCGGTTTTGAGAATGTGACATGAGCTATAGCTACACAGTAAAAAAGAATTAAGAAGCATAACAAGAGTTATGCAATAATGAGGTTCACAGCTGTTCTGAACTAGAAAAATGGCATAGATAAAAATACTAATCTTTTGATTTACTCTTGAAGCCCCCCCCCCAGCTATGGAGAATGAAGCAATCCGTCATTCTCAAATGGAAAAGGTGTGATAAAAAAAAATGTAATCATTGTGACACTCACTGTTTCTATCTGCGGTGTTCCGTACTGCATGAGGTAGCTAGATCCGTGCCCTGAGTGTGTGCTGGGCGGCAGATAGTTTCCTGTGGTCTGGATGTATGTGGGTATACCCAGATCACTGTGTTGCTGGTTCACCCCGTACTGTGCCAGCATCCCATTGATAGCGTACCCACGCGGCCATGGGAACGAGAGCTGGGCAGCGGGGAGATGGTCGGGGCATGGTGCGGCTGCCGTTGATGCTGGGAAGGGGGCGTGGTCGTTGCCGAGCCGCCGTGACCGTGACCCTCAGAATGGCGTCGAATTCGCTGGACGAAGGGGTGCCGCGGGAACTGGTGGCGGGGAGTCGAGAACGGAGACTGGTAGTGTCGGTCGACGACTGCATGCTAGAGTGGGACTGGGAATTGCGGTTCTGACTGCGACAAGCGAGTCAGCGATTCCACGCCAACGCTTTGGCGTGGCGGATGAGCGGACGATGCCATTGCACTGGAAAATAGGTGCAGCCGGTGGCACCTATTATTCCAGTGCAATGGCATCGTCCGCTCATCCGCCACCGCAAAGCGTTGGCGTGGAATCGCTGGACTCGCTTGGTCGCAGTCAGAACCGCAATTCCCAGTCCCACTCTAGCATGCAGTCGTCGACCGACAGCTACCAGTCTCCGTTCTCGACTCCCCCGCCACCCAGTTCCCGCGGCACCCCTTCGTCCAGCGACTCGACGCATTCTGAGGGTCACGGTCACGGCGGCTCGGCAACGACCACGCCCCCTTCCCAGCATCACGGCAGCCGCACCATGCCCCCGACCATCTCCCCGCTGCCCAGCTCGGTTCCCATGCCCGGTGGGTACGCTATCAATGGGATGCTGGCACAGTACGGGGTGAACCAGCAACACAGTGATCTGGGTATACCCACATACATCCAGACCACAGGAAACTATCTGCCCGCAACACACTCAGGGCACGGATCTA
>JZLH01S0615544.1:10595-21343 GCA_001188425.1 Eucidaris tribuloides
CTGTTCCACAGGCTCTCTATCGGAAAGAATCCGATAGACACAGAATTTTGGGTTCTGTAGAAACACGCCGAATGAATCACAAATATAGTAATGTGGACTATTTCAATCCCGAACAATTTGATTTGAAAATGTAACGTTGAAAGTTTGAGCAAATTTGTTTCAGCCATTCCAGAGATAAGGTTATCGGAAATAAAGAGGTTGAATAAATATATCTATTCCAAATTTTTGTACATGACCACAACTAGGTGGGATTTCATCAGATGAATATTCTTGTATTTTTACGACGTTATATGAAGTAAAACTACTTTGAAATATTCATATACTGGATAGTACTTCTTTAAGTTGATCTAACTAGTTCCATTTATTTCACTTCTCTTTGAAATCAATAAGCATCATAATTTGAAACAGAAAATTACTTCATGAAAGCGAAAACTGCATTTTTTTTTCATATTACAAAGTACAACACATAGAACAAATTTTATTTCTGTGTAACATGTTGATGTACAGCATAGCATTATCAAATTATACAAATTATAAAAGCGTGATGCAAATGTTACATAAAGTAAAACATATTTGTTTTGATTACTTTCATACCTATTTAATGATATATTCAGCTGTTATGAAGGCATCTAAAGGCCACCGCACAGTATGTGATTTTCAGTCGTACGACTCACCGACTTGGATCCGAAATAAAAAAAACACATTTATTTCGTACCCGGGTTTCGTACACGCTGATTTATTTCCGGGATTTATTTCAGATGCAAATCGGTAAGTCGTGCGACGGAAAATCGCGTAGTGTGCGGTGGCCTTAAGATATACTCTAAGATATACTTAAGTCTATCTAATTCTAGGAGTGAATAACAAACATACAGCGTAACAATTGTACTTGTGATATCATATGAAGTACATTGTAAAAACAGTGGTCATTGCTTTTCTAAACACCTTCTTGCATTACTTTGTCGATTTCAATATAGGCTAAACTTAGTGCGTCAATTCATAACATTGATACCTAATTTCTAAACTCTAGGTGTCAATAATCTAAACATACATTTCCCAAACACATCTTTGCTATCATGTTCTAAACACTGATATGTAAATGCAGACAGATATTTTGAAACCATGTATGAAAGAACATTGTTGGAGATTTATCTCTTGGGTGTAGTTGCAATTAAAGAAACAATATACGCAATAAACAGTTTTAAACACTAGATTATGAAATAATGTGGTGGTAGTACGGTTATATACAACCAACTTTTTTAAAGACATTCGATTCATTTAGTAAACAATCAGATTTGCTGACCAACGGAATGAATTAAATACAACCTGATAGCGTTACATAAAACTACAAATGAATACAAATGTACTGGTATCATATGAAGCAAAAAATGATATTTGGAAATCATAGAGTGAACAATTCTCTTTCAAGCTACTGTAACTAGTTCAATTCATTTTACTATTCCGTAAAATCAAATATATACATTGATAATACGTATTAAAAACAGCATTACATCACAGTATGAAAATTGCCATGTTTCATAAAATATACAACACACTGAACAAACACAATCACTAATTTTAATCGGCGTGTTTCCACAGAGAATCCGATAGACCCGAAATTGTGTAACCCCAGTATTGAATACCGCGCTAACGCAGACCCGGGTTGTTTCCACAGAAAGCGTATAATCGGTTAGTATCCAATTCTACGCCTGTATGCAGTTGTGACCGGATGTCTGGAAAGTTGGCTTAGTGCATTGTGGGTAAACAAATATCCGTCATGGCGACTGGAACGATTTGCCGGTCGAGGATGGTTTTATAACAGTCTAGTTTGGCACTGTCAGAAAAAGCACCACAACCCTGGCGAAGGACACATATCGCGACCTCATATCAGCTGTATCGGATTATTGAACCCGGCATGTTTCCACAGCGCTGAAACGGGGAACTAACCCGGAAAGAACTACCTCAGGAGACGGGTATGATAATCGGATTTTTTTTGTGGTTATCAGATTCTGAAAAATCCGATACTGGTCTGTTTCCACAGGCTCTTCTATCGGAAAGAATCCGATAGACACAGAATTTTGGGTTCTGTAGAAACACGCCGAATGAATCACAAATATAGTAATGTGGACTATTTCAATCCCGAACAATTTCATTTGAAAATGTAACGTTGAAAGTTTGAGCAAATTTGTTTCAGCCATTCCAGAGATAAGGTTATCGGAAATAAAGAGGTTGAATAAATATATCTATTCCAAATTTTTGTACATGACCACAACTAGGTGGGATTTCATCAGATGAATATTCTTGTATTTTTACGACGTTATATGAAGTAAAACTACTTTGAAATATTCATATACTGGATAGTACTTCTTTAAGTTGATCTAACTAGTTCCATTTATTTCACTTCTCTTTGAAATCAATAAGCATCATAATTTAAAACAGAAAATTACTTCATGAAAGCGAAAACTGCATTTTTTTTCATATTACAAAGTACAACACATAGAACAAAATGCATTTAGTAGCTTACCTTAATCACAAATTGACAAAGGCTAAACAAATTTCATGATTAGTCTTTATTGAGAATAAAAACGCAATATGTAGAAATGTAATCATGTTTATCATTTTTTTTCCGCAAGTTTTTTATCTCTCTTCTTATTTCATTCCACGGCTTCATAAAGTTGCGTTCCTCTCCCCAAATAGCTTGTGGTCGATTGCGATGTATTTACAGAGGTTTGGTATGAAGAGATATGGGACCCACACGTAAGAATTGACGTGAATTGGGATCCATATCCAAGGTTAAACCACAGGCTAACACTGGCCACAGGTTAATAAATGTAAGATGCATAATCTTCCTTACTCTAAGTGTCTTTGATAAGGTCTGAAAATGAAGCCCTGAAAGAAATTGTATTTCAAAATGATCATTTAGTGATTAAAAAAAGGTGAAAATCTACGAGTACTCAGATTGACCGGATTCGCCATGTTTATTTCCTCCTGTAGAATAACTGTGTATAGATCTGGGCTATCTTAGCTGGTGGTCGATTGCGATGTATTCACAGAGGTTTGGTATGAAGAAATATGGGACCCACACGTAAGAATTGACGTAAATTGGGATCCATGTCTAAGGTTAAAGCCACAGGCTAACAATGACCACAGTTTAAAAAGAATGTAAGCTACATCACTTTCCTTGCTGTAAGAGTCATTAATAAGGTCTTAAAATGAAGCCCTAAAAAATTGTATTTCAAAATGATTATTTACTCATAAAAAATGAAAATTTACGAGTAGTCAGATTGACCGGATTCGCCATGTTTATTTCCTCCTGTAGAATTACTGTGTATAGATCTAGGCTTCACCTTATACTTCACTGCAGTGGAAATTATTCATTAATCTTACCAGTGACATCATAACTTTCCTAACTTTTGTATTCTACGGTGTTTATTTGTCTATTAAATAGAAATTTAGATTTTAAGCACTATTATGAAGCTCAGCTTTCACAGTTTGAACTTATTTTTAATTGAAGCTCCACAATGTTACCCCATGTTTTTAAAGGGGAAAACACATTAAGATAAAACGGGAGCTTGTTGTTGCACTTTGAGTTTTTGTTTTTGAAAATGTGGTCTTAAAGAGGAGTACGGTGGAAAGCAACATCTTTCTTTACATTTCTATGTTTATTTAGTATAAGTTTCTTCTACATTGGTCTGTAAGTGTTAAATGTGCACATGGTAACGACACAACATGTCTTTACATGTCAACCCACTAGCCTTCTAGCACATCTGCCAGTGTGACCGACTTGTGGAAGATGTACAATCGGTCAGGAGTACAGAATGCTATCTCTCCTGTCAAGAATTCTTGGAGATAGTACCAATTCCGTGTTGGTTTCTGTATCTTGTAATCTGTGACAAGAGTCTTCATGTACTTCAACTCATGAGAGTACTTCTCGATGGTAACGAGACCATCATCGTGTTTCACCCATGCGATCAGTATGGTGTCATCCTGAAGTACAGCTGGGTGTGCATATACACCATCTTTGGTGACGTCATGTTTATATGTTCCATTATGATCTCTCACCCTGACTGTGTAGTCATCCTTCACTACCAGCATGTTGTTGGTTTTCATAGAAAAGATTTGCGCTGGTTCATAGCCATCACATGTTATCTCCCTGACTGCCTTCCCGCCCGTTGGTTTAAATACCCGGATCTTCTTGGCTTTAATAAAGTTAGCATAGATGTAGTCATCTTTGTCTACAGCCAGACCACCATGCTCACTTTCATCAGTACTCAGTGTATCAAACTGGACATCTACCTTAACACATTGTGGTGTGTAGAGTGCGATATTGTTTGTTTTATCACGTGCTACAAAGCCGCGACCACCAGACAAGAACGACACCCCAAAGATCACCACATCCTTCAACATTGTTCTTTGAAGACCATCGACGGAGAAGGTGTGGATTCCTCCGAAATGAGATCCAACAGCCATTCTACCATCCGGCATTGACGCCATGCCATTCATGCTATCCTTTTTATGAAGTGACATGTCTTTTCGAAGCACCCATCCAGTTTCCTCCTTCACAGTCCCCAACTCAAACACGTCATCTTGACTTCGGATGAATTTTAATCCTTCTGCACATCGGCTTATATCCTTGAGTTGCGAGCAGTCTGGGTCTTCTTTATCCAACATCTTTTGTAATTTACCACAAAGTTTGTTACATCTAGTCAAGTCTTGGCTCTCCGATGTTGGCTTCACACAATCACCTACCAATTCACTCGCGCGACTCAAATTGGCAAATTGCTCATTTACATCTTTCACATGATGCAGCTTACTGTGTAACACTTGCAGGTGTTCATTGACAATTTCCGCCAAACCATCCCTCATTTCTATAAACGGTTGTATACATTCTTCACATGCCTTGTTGATTTCTTCCTTTTGTTGATTTAGCATGGTAGTCACCTTCATCTCTTGGTCATTGATGAGCTGAATACATTGGTTCAATGTGCTTTCCTTGGTTTTCACTTTCTGAAGAAGCAATCGTATGTTTTTATTACGCTTTGTTTCATAATCCTTGGCGGATATGATAGTGTGCCGTTTGTCGTGATCAAACATTTGACATCGAAAACAGATGTACAGAGAACAGTCAGTACAAACATAGTCTTCTGGTGTGTTTGGGTGTTTTTTGCACATTCGCTTCTTCTTTATAGAAAACTTACCCGACAAAATGTCGGCTATTGTGATGACTGTATGGTAACGAAGAGCTGGACATTGAGCATGTAGTCGGTCAGAGGCAGGACACATGCAGACCCCGCATTCATGGCAGTATGTATCTGCTGGGTGATTACCGTCATCGGCTTTACAAGCAGTACAAATTTGATCTTCAGTGATCTCATCAAGGTTGTTGATATCTTGAATCATTGATTTCAACTGAATATTTGTTTGTAGTGTAGACACATCTCCATTTTTTACGTGGGTGACAACACGGCATTGTGGACAAGATATCCGATAACCAGTTTGTACCCGTTCAGCCTCGTAGGAGTTAGCCAGGCAGACTAAGCAGAATGTATGAGAGCAGGCCAGCAGTTTAGGTTCGTTGAAGGGATCAAGGCAGATGGAACATCGCAAATTCTGAACAACAACTTGCTCCAGTTTACTTGCCATGATGATGTTGACCACTGTTTTACATAAAATGAAATAACAAAAAAGCAACAACAGTGCTCAATAAGGAAAATGTAATGCAAAATGGTTACTGCAGCAAATTGCTAAATGGTACCAGTATTGTAATGAAAATTATTTCTATTTTATTTGAAACAAACGAGTTTTTTCAACAGTTTCAAACTTACTAAACAACCCGTTTGCTACGGTGTTTGTACAGTGTTCATTGCAGAAAAGAATTACCCGTGAATGTCTTCAGCTGAATATCATTTTTGGCCACCCTATTTGGGGGCCCCAAGGCCCACGGCACAGATGTGACAGGGAAGAAACACACTCGATGATAAGTGTCTTCACATGAATCAAAATGCGGGATGTTTAAAAGCCCCTATGTATTAGATCAGCTGAATCTTACACCCCGCCACTGCCGGTTTAAGTAGGCTATGCAAAATATTTAGTAGGTTATAAATATATATATTATTATATAGTATATATATATACTACATATATATATATTATATATATATAACTCTCGCAAAAAAGTTTGGAAGTCTAAGTTTTGATCGATTGTATCCTCCCATTTAGTACTGATAATCAATGCAAGCTTGCAATATATCGGAAGATATTAATTTTCTTTAAAATGATACCCTACCTGTTATGATTACGAAATCGGAGAAAGGGCAGTATCTTTAAATGTGGTGTAAAGTGTAAATTGAAAAGCTGCAAAATGACCAAAGTTCAGTAAGTCACCCAATTTTTATTGTTGTTGATGAGTGAGTTTCCCAATGTTTCTTTGGTTGTTATGCACTCTAAAGTGAACATTGATATGGATTGAAACAAACACTTACACAAATAAGCAAACAACAACAACAAAAAGTGAAAAAAATAAACAAACAAACACGTATGGGCATTTAAAAACTGGACGCAAGGCATTTAATCTCACAGACCTTTCACCACATTAACGCAAAGTAAAGGTGGCAGAAGCTTGATTTGCATGGATTTTCTCAGAGAGAGGGTACCACGAGATTGGACTGGCCTGCATGCAGCCCAGACCTCAACCCCATATTGAACATTTGTGGGATCAAATCGGCCGGTCTATACGGAAGAGAGTCATAAATGCAACAACATTGACAGGTCTGCGTCAATTACTGATTGACGAGTGGAATGCCATCCCACAGCAACGAATCACAAAGCTCATCTGATCGGTGCCAGGCGGTGGTGCAGGCACGTGGGTCGTACCCTCGATACTGAACTCTGATCATGTCATTAAAATCAGTGAACATTGATGAAATCAAAGATCTATGTGAAGATAAATATGAAAATTGTTGTGTTAATGTGGTGAAAGGTCTGGGAGATTAAATGCCTTCATTGTCTTGTGTCCAGTTTTTAAATGCCCATACATTTTTGTTTGTTTTTGGTCTGTTTTTTTTTTTACTTTTTGTTGTTGTTTGCTTTCTTGTGCAGGAATTTGTTTTAATCAATGCCAATGTTCATATTGCAGTGCATGACAACCAAAGGGACATTGAGAAAGTCACTCATCAGCAACAACAAAAATTGGGTGACTGACCGAACTTTGGTCATTTTGCAGCTTTTCAATTTACACTTTACACCATATTTTAAGATACTGCCCTTTCCCTGATAGTGTAATCATAATAAGTATGGTATAATTTTAAAGAAAATTAAATAATCTTTCCGATGATACCAAGCTTGCATTGATTATTACTACGAAACGAAAGATATAACCGATCAAACTCAGATTTCCAAACTTTTTTTGAGGAGTTTATATAGGAAGAAATAAGTGTGAAAGCGTTTGTGAAGTCAACTTCTTCTTGTGTAATTTTGGTTTTTATTTTCTTCCCTTAAACAATTTGATTTATACATTGCTACTGCAGTTTGGATTTCTTCGTTGATTATATGATATGTATGCATAAGATATGTATGTACCGTATACAGTAAATGCATAATAATACGCACACACACACACAATATATGCATCTATATTATATATCTAAATATCTATATACCTATCTATCTATCTATCTATCTATCTATCTATCTATCTATCTATCTGTCTATATAAACTTCTGGAAGACACTTTAGGGAGAAACTTCCATTGATGACTGTGTTAAAAATTTGTCTCCTTAATATACAGATTTTTCGTCATATTACGTACACACTAAAAAATAGGGAGTAATTTTTTATTTTTTTTTTAATTTTTTTTCAAATGGTTCAAATAATTTATTTTTCACTTATAAATAAACAGAATCATAAGAACATATCAATTTTCAAGCTATGCAAACGCAATGATAACATTAGCAATACAATAAGACAAATAAAATAACGACTATTAGTGATGGGGCCAGATGAATAAGGCAAAAGTAAGGCCTTATTTAAAAGTTGAACCCCTAAATAAGATCTAAAACATATTGGACTACATCCTAATTATTGTTGTCATAATTGAAATAAGATAAAATTAAATAATACGAACTTAAGATTGAGCAAATAATGACAAACACTACACATGCATTGACACACATTACATACACACACAGCACCTACAATGCACAAACGCTGACGTGACTGATTTATAAACCGCACACTATTATAGAAGTACTGTAATTTTATTATACCAGTTTCTGAATAAATATTAAGTAAAAATCGTATTTGTACGTTTTTCGGAAACTATTTCAGCTTACATCTTTTATAATTTGTGATTATACTGTTCCAGACCTGAGGACCATGAAATAAAATTGACTTTCTAAATAGAAGGATGGTACGAATGTTCGGTAAATGAAAATTATTGGCAGTTTCCGTGTACTATAATTATGAGTTGTATTATTTCAGTTTATATATGTTGAGAAATTGCACTCTGCGCAGATGGATTCTATATTAGCGCATAAAAAGCATATGTATTGTCACATTGTAATAAATCATAATATCATACACAGTTAAATATAGGGATAGAGAAAGTAATAGATTTGGCATTGAATTGCCCTTATAGGTGAATGTCGATTATAAATTCCCACAGCTCTCTTTTGCAATTAAGCAATCTTTGAATAAATTAAATATCATTGCAGGGGTGTATAAACTGATACAATAGCAACACACTAGAACCTCTACACCTTTAAGGGTGTAGAATTACAGTATGCACCCTAAAAAGGTGTAACATTACACCCCACAGTGTAGAAAAATAGAATTCCACCCTATAGGGTGTAAAGTTACTCCTTATAGGGTTTAGATTACACTCTGTAGGATTAAATTACACCTGATAGGGTGTTGCCATTGTATCAATTTGTACATCCCAGTTACTCATTTATTTCTTATTGTGTAATGGAGACACAATTAAAGTCCCCTTACTGAAATTGTCTCCTTAAAGCAATGGCCAACATTGTGGAGCTTCAAATCAAACAAATTGTCAAACTTTCCTATCTGAGATAGATAGTAGTGTTTGAATGGACAGATAAACACCCTAGAATACAAAAGTTAGGAAATTTGTGCTGCCAGTGGCAAGATGTGAATAAATAAACAAATAATACTTGGGGCGAGTACAAAATAGCCTAGATCTACACACAGTAAGTCTATAGGAGGAAATGGGCCGGTGAATGCGGTCAACTTACGATTTTCACTTTTTAAAGCATGAAATAATCATCTTGAAATATAATGTTTTTAGGGCTTCAGTTTTAGACCATATCAAAGACACTGGTAGCATGGGGAATCTTGTAGCTCAGATTTTTTTTTTAAAACTGGAAACAATGTTATACAATGCCTTTAATATACACATTATATCAGTAGTATGTCTCCCTAATGTGGGAAACAGTATAATATATGTTTCTGGTAAGTGTATTTTACAAAAAATAATTAATGATGGTTGAAATAAATAAATACATAAATAAATAAATAAATAAATAAATAAATGAATAAATAAATAAATAAATAAATAAATAAATAATCATCATCATCATCATCATCATCATCATCATCATCGTCTTTATCATCATCATCATCATAATTATATTAATAATATTTAATGTTCGTATTATTATTTATTATCAAACATCTTTCCATATATTCATAAGACAGTGGGAAGGAGGATACCCCGATATTTTGACAGAAACTGTTCAAGTAAACCAAATAAACACTTACCTTCTCATATGAAACTCCACAATTATACAAAATCTTTGCGAATGTCACAGATCACCAGTGTATAACTGCAGTCCACACAAATCATAGTGAGCGTAACGTCCGAATACTTTGGTTTGTTTGCAACGAAAAGTATGTATCACCAGGGTACTAAGTTTGTCTGAGAAATGATAATTATTTTAGTGCTTGCATGCAATAGTTTTTGACTGTTTCCCTTTTGTTACTATTTTTGGCTACTGGGTTTTCCCAACGACCTTGTTTGCGTTGAATTTCAATTGTAAAAACCTGTCTCGTTGGTGATAGAGCAATTGTTAAATTTACCGAGTACATCGACGACGTACGTAATAGGCGTGTGACACAGATGGTACAATATAATGTTGTGATGACATTTCCACTACAACAGCCACGGATAAAAGTTTGGAATATGTTTTTTTTCTACCGAATGTAGTTTCATCATATCAAGAACAGGTTTCTCGTGTTGAAGTAGATCCTGTGGCGGCGCCACAGGTAGGCAAAGGGATGCGACCGTCCCCTTAATTTTCATGAAACTTATTGAAATGATAGGAAATTTACTGTTTTTTCGAAAAAAGTTGCCCCCCCCCTCCCATCGATATTGATTTGGCTAGTAAAAAAACAACAATGGCAGGCCGAAGATGCTTTTTGTCGTCGTCGGCCCCCTGCCTCCCGCTTGTCGGAGGCTGTTGGGCTTGCAGTTTGGCTGGTAAAAAAAAAAAAAAATCCCAACGGATTTCGACCTTCCTAAAATCTTACTCTAGCGCCGCCCCTGAGTAGAGCTCATTTGAACTTAGTATAATCTGTTCTGCATTGGTGATTGCTCATCAATTGTAAGAAATCTGCACGCTGGAACACGTCTATGAAAAGAAATAAAAAAAAAAATCATATTTTTGTTCATGACTAATAGTACGTGTATCCAAGGGATGTATTGATATCTCGAATACAAACAAGAGAGGTAAAAA
>JZLH01S0615547.1:28398-41125 GCA_001188425.1 Eucidaris tribuloides
GTACATGTAAATTAAAACTTCGTGACATTAAACTTGTGACCTACATGTAGTCGGTACCGCTGCAGCTGACATAAAGATAATTTTAATATTTAGTGGCGTAGTGAGCAAATATATTTCAGGAGGCAGGGATTACGATAATAACATTATGGAAGTTGCGTATTGTTGAAATTTATTGTTTTCGTGTAATGTATTAATTCAGATTTTTTTCTCTAAGATGCATTTTATCGTGTTATATTATTAAACGGCCATACTGACCAATCCCAGCAATTGTGCTATTCATGGTTCCGCCACTTAAATCAATTATTGTATGAATATTTATATTTGATTATTATATGCATATTTCAATGTTTGCAAATATAATGTTGTTTTTATGTGGAAATAAGTGTAATTGAAGTAGAAAAAAAATCCCTCTACATGCGAAGTATACAGAGAGCGAGCGCAGTGAGCAAGCGGTGGGGTTGAAGTCTGTAATCGTAAAGTTCACTTTGTTTCATAAAATCGTAAAGCAATCAAATTTCAGCAGTGTACCAAGTTTGAATTTAATGGGGGGGGGCAGTGCCCCCAACCTCCCCAGACCCAATCTCAACCCTCTCGTGGGCCAGCCTCAACATCAAACCACATGCCGTGTGGTCAGGAAACGACGCAATCCATGGTTAACTAATCTCTGCATGTGAGCCAAGGATTTACGATCCTCCCTAAGTCCTAAGATATGATACATAATATGGAAATTATAGTTGAGCAGGAAATTAGACAGCAAAATGATCCTGGTGTATACGGTGTACGTCAACGTACAATCCAAACAGGTACCGAGATGTAAGATAGAACATGATGGATTTTGTGATGGTAGAAAGTACTCCACACGGAGTAAAAATGACTTTCCAGAGGTCATAATTTATGTGAGAGGGACACATGAATTACATGTACGGTACATTACTTGATGTTAGATTTTTGTGTTTTGAGAAAAGTGTTTTTGAAATAAAACATATAGTCTTGTACAATGTGATGCACCAAAAAAGCTTATCAAATTGATTTGAGTGGACATATCATTTAACTGATGGTCGTCTGTTGCAAACTTCTATATCCAACGCAAGACGTAGAAATCACGGAGATGATTATGATTCTTCATGGTATACCAATTAGGTCAGGATACTGCTAATGAGAACCCTTTCAAAGTCAAAATGGTGCTAATACATGCACCCACCAGAAATGGTGCCGCTATTGTAACAAAGTGGGACCTTTTTAAGAAACTTTTTCCTAGAGTGAACGTTGAAAAAAGTTCATGTTCCTTTCAGAATACTCTGGCCGTCGTCAAGAAAATACGGAAGAGCGTGAAAACTCAGGTACTAATGCGAGCAATAAGACAGTCTGATGTGTTACTGACGTTTTCTTTTTACCTCTTCTATTCAAAGTAACTTTCTAACAGCCTGGAATCGTCCTTTAAGAATGTATTTTCCTTGATTTTTTTTTCCTCCAATGTAGTTCCGGGACCGTGCAAGACATGCTGTCTGCGATGCCCGTGCCCCAACCTCATCACCACCATCCTCTTCCTGATCGGCACGGCGGGGTTCTGCCTTGGTGTCGTCTTGGCTTCCGATGAGACAGTCAGAGTTTTCCTATGGAACTCGGCTCTGAAGGGGACGTTGTCCGATTGGTAAGTATCATTTAAACATGCGTCATTTTTACTTTATTTTAATGTCTGTTATATGTAATGTAACATTTAAATACAAAATGTTTCTGATTTGTCGCCAAGTGAAAAATCACAAAGTCTGGGTAGAGTTTAATACATGTATTTCAACTCTTATCATGATGTTCATGGTACGAAGGAATATAACGGCATGGGACGTTTGGAAATGTAGTATGTGAAACGCTTGTGACGTTGTTACTTGTATATGCCAGCAATATACCAAAATACCAGATTTAAGAATCGTATCAATACACAGTTTTATCTCAAACGCATCGTAATCCGGGGGAGGTGAGTGGGTGGGGGGGGGGGGGGTACTCACGTATACGGGGATGTGTCACTCCAGTGATCAGGATGGTTCATTTTTTTCATGAGAGAGCCTTAGACGCGGGTCTGCTTTTCAGACAAAAAAACATATATATGCATTTGAAACCCTGGTTCGAAAGCCTTAGACATGGGTGTATATTAGGAAAGATCCCTAGATATGGGTACCATTTTCTTTAAAAAAAAACAACTTATTAATGGATATGAGTTTTGAGCCTGGAGCTGCAGACCCCCAGTATCGTAATAATATTTATGAAGTTTAAAAGAATTTATAATTTCTTATTTCTTTTCACTCTTAATTATTACTTCTTCAGGCTTTTATATGTCAAAATCGGCGTTGCTATAGCCACAGCCATCATGGCGCTCCTTGCCGTTGTCATGCTCGCTATGGCGTATCTCGGCACCGGGGCGACCCGGAAGGAATTCGTGTGTCGCTTCCGGACTCGTGAGAAAGGGCGTTGCCAAACCGCTGTGGTAGGTGGATGATGCTAAATATAATGAATATGAATATGATAAATATGATGAATAGGGAGCATCCCTTTTCATACAAAAACAAACAAACTAACAACCCCACAATGCTTGACCCTTCACACTTATTGGGGTGCACAAATGTCCCAATATCAGTACCTTAGCAATTCTGCACCCTTAAGGGTGCATTTTAATACTTTGTACCTCTGCGGGTTCAAAATTGCACCTGGGAGGGTGCAACGTGTTAGATATGCACTCTTATAGGGGTTCAAAATTGCACCCATATGTGTGCTGCTAGTGGGACAATTTGTGCACCCTAAATTCATAATGTGTTCGTTCATTTCATACAGGTTTTTCATGAAGATCAAAAATTTTTATAAATAAAGGGGTTGATATTATCGGGTACATCTTGTGAAATACAAAAACAGACGGGGCCAATCCGATATAGATATTCTTATAAACTTAATATTCTGCTGGGCTTAAACGCAATTATGTGAATTACACAAATAAAGGGGATCTTTAAAAAACAAAGAAACTAACAAACAAGCGAAACAACTTTCAACTTTTATTTAATTTATTCGGGTTTTCATATAGATAAAAAATATTACTAACGAATATTTAGATGACATTTTGTCATGATCTAGTGAAAAGGATTGCTGGCAATTTTCCTCCAGCATACATGTAAATTATTGCGGAAACCCCCTATTTTTACCGACACATTCAAACTCACACGTTGTGGTCCTGAGCAGAGCTGCTGTACGGACCACATATGCCCAACACTGTAGGAAACATATACCAAAGTTTCTACTGCATGGATAGAATGATGCACCACACGAAATGTATGGTTTTCCGAATTTTGTTCAAGACACCGGGCAGAAACTTTGGAAAATTATTTTTTTTAAAAAAACTGAAGTGATGACTGATGAGTTCTTCATTTCAAATGATATGTTTAGGTCTTGTAGACTATCAATTTAGAGCAATATTTCAGTATGATTCTGTAAAATACTTAATTTTAGAGCACATTCTTGTGCTACGACTGCATAAAATTCGGGCACTAATTACTTTTTGCACAAAACTATAGACTTGTCCCTAGTTGTGTCCAAATGTGTGCATCATTGACATGCCTTTGACATGCTTTTGACAGATCCTCATCATCGCGTACATCTTGCTCCTGATCTGGATTATCGTCACGTTGATCACGCTGATACCTACCTTCTTCTTCAGCGTCCAGGCCCATGGCATATGCCGGTCGGCGCGAGACACGATCAACAGCAACTACTACTACGAGTGCCTCGACCTCAGGCAGTGGGGTAAGGCCACTCTCAGGAGCATTGGCGGCGATACGGGGGGTGGGGGTGTGGGTGGGCGGACGTGTCCCTCCCCCTCCCCCTCGATTTTTTTTTTCTGGGAGGGCATCGTCCCCCCTCGATTTTTAAACGTACCGATTTTTTCGATTTCGTATTCGGTAAACCGGATCAGAAGGAAAGGATGAAATCAGATCAATAAAACCGGTAAATTAGTCTACTTTTAAACAATATATATGTTCTCGGGGTGTTTTTTCTCCCGCGGCAAGGGGGTATTTTACTTACGCCTTGGGTGTTATTTTTCGTCCTCCCCACCCCCCCCAACTCGTCACATAAAATCTCCGATCCTGCTCGAGAGCGTTAGTAATGCGCTATGAGACTACGGTACGTGCGATACTTGTCTAAAGCAAAAAAAAAAGGCATTTCTGAATGAATTTATGAAATAATTTCATCTTTAATGATTACCCACATGATTTGTTAAATTCAGGCATGTACATTTGGTGCAAAACAGTTTCGTTTCTTGAATTAAAAAAAAGGAAAAATAAATAGGTGCCGGCTGTTGGAACCCTTTTCCATGCCTTCACGTAGGAATGAACATTTACCAAGGGGAGAATACAGGCAGCTGTAAGGGGTAATGTAGCCTCTATTGCAGTTTATTCCCATTACTTGTATGGGTGTGTAAGGCCTGCATGCAGGCATCAACGTCGACACCACAGCCAAATATAAATTGTGCTTAGGCTCTGCCCAAAATGATGATAAATTGTGTTTAATTATGCTAGATCCATAAATGTGACAAGCCAAAAAAGGGGGAACAAGGTCCTCAGTTCCAGCGGCACGTTGTTTTAAGGGTGCACATGATTCCCAATGACTAGAACGAAACTTAAACTTTTCCATTTTATTCTGTTCAAAATTAAAGGCCTTTACTAAATTGCAAAGATAGCCGATAGTAGATAAAAAAAAAATAATTAGTCACTTTGGATGGGTTGCCGTTACTTGTTAGTGATGAAAATAATAATATAATTTTTGATAGTCAAAGTAACCGTTGTATAATGGAAATATTCTGGTAAATGTATCTGTTTCGAGAGAGAGAGAGAGAGGGTGTTCATCCCAAGGGTTTACACTGATTGCAATGGATAATGAAGTTTCACAAGCAGTAGAAACTAGAATAATACACTGCAATCCAGGGAAATAAATACAAAACAGAATTTTGACACACTCAACATTAGTATGGGATGTATTTAGTTTCAGCAAAGAACTTGATTATTACAACTGAACATAAGTAATTAAGGGGTAATGTGTGTAAGTCTCGCCAAACTGAGGTAGGGCTACACTGTAAAAAACTGTGTTTAGCGAGTAAACGCTCAAGTTTCTGAAACACATTCTTACGATCACTTTGTAATCTTTTCAGAGGCTATGAACGTTGTGTATCAAATCACTGAACATCGGTGTCCAAATTCTAAACATTAAGTGTCAATAACACATTTTCTAAACACACGTTTGTCATTACTTTCTAAACATGTGATGTTTTCACAGTGTATACAGCGTGTCTCAAATCAAATTGTGCAAGTCAAAAGCGCCCTCTTTGGCAATTAGAAAATATTGTTGTATCTGACACTTACATCAACGTCAAGTACTGAACTATGACATAGTCTAAGCATTTAAATGTTTTGTTTTGTTCAATCTGCTTGTTTTAATCTCGAGATATGTAAAATCGCATTGTACCACTTTTACAAGAAAAGAGGGCCTGATCATTCACTGGTAACATATTTTGAGATTAAAACAATCAAATTTGACAAAATGGAATGACATTTGGAAGCTAAAACTGTTCCCTTGACGTCGATGTAAGCAAGATGTCACAAAAGTATTCTCTAATTGCAAAAGAGGGCGCTTTATACTTGCACAATTTTTTGAGACACACTGTAGATATATTTTCTTGAATTAGTTTTCCTCATATCATTATCATTTTTGTTGTTGATGTTGTTACCAACAGGTCTTCTGGACTACGACAGATCGGCCACATCGGCGGCCAATCCCCTTCAGCCGTCCAATGATGAGCTAAAATTCTACATGTGCGACGAGGACTTACTGGAATTATGCCTCAACAGTGTAAGTTATAGATTACCGAAGTGTGACATCACTCTGGTTCGGAAATAATTCGTGGACAATGGCAGAACCAGGTGCAGCGCGTCGCAGCTGGTTGTTTCTACCAATAGGAGAGATGAAGTTGCACCGAGTTATGGTTTTGATTATTCTGCCTAGTTTGGTTAGAGGAAACAAATGGCAAATCCCTCAAATCTGAGTTATTGGTGTTTTTGAAACATTTCAAGCATGCTGTACCTCAAGGAAAATATGTATAAAATGATAATTCTGTCGAAAGATATTTAAATTAAAGCCACAGGCTAACAATGACCACAGTACAAAAAAAAACACATGAGCTACATAATCCTCCAAATGCTCCAAATGTCTTTGACAAGGTCTAAAAGTGAAGCCCTGAAAAACTTGTATTTCAAAATGATTATTTAGTGCTTTAAAAAATTGAAAATCTAAAAGTTGACCGGATTCACCTGCCCATTTCCTCCCATAAATTTACTGTGTGTAAATCTAGGCTATTTTGTACTCCACCCGAGTACTTATTGTTTATTCATTCGTATCTTGCCAGTGGCAGCATAAATTTCCAAACTTTTGTATTCTAAGGTGTTTATTTGTCCATTCAATCACTACTGTGTAGCTCAGATCGCAAAGTTTGACATTTTTTTTATTTGAAGCTCCACAATATTAGCCTGTGTCGTTAAAACACTGGGAAACACTGTCACTCGCTTCCTTTTGCCAAAGTAGGGCAGTATTGTCCTCACATATTTCCGAACCAGTTTGACGTCATCACTTCTGCTCTCTACACACTTGGCCTTGCTTGTAAATCTTGCCAAATCAGGAGCAAATCCACGAGAAAATAAAATGAAAGCGCATGGGGGGAGGGGGTTACCAGGGTGTTTGGTGGGCAAAGTTTTGTTTACGAATTAGTGTTCATCATCAAGTCATCACACGGTATTGTTACGCGTCGTGTTGCGACCTAGACACAGGAATCATTTAAATATTATTTGAATAAACATTTTATGTTTATGGACTCATCATGGTACTTAGACAATCTGCCACTGCAAGTAGTAAACTGACTGAAATCAAACTTGTCCGCAGCAGAGGCCCCCATTTTATTCCTATCATGGTGTCCTGTTGTCCACAATAAAAGTACTTTGTATTTCGTTTCCTAAAATGCCAATATCATTGTGATATACCACGGTTGATATGTCCATGTCCGAGTTTGTGTGAATGAATATCATCCTAACGCGAATCTCGGCAAGTAACTCATCACGCACAGAGTTCCAATATTTTTTTTTTGAAAGAACTGCACAAAATGTAAATCTGAGTTTTAAACAGAAAACCACATTAATTGACGGAAAGCAAAGAAGTAGAAATAGTTACAGTATAAAAGGGTAATGGGACCTGTCAATTAAAGATTGTGCAATGTGTTAAGCGTTTGAACGTATGCAAAAGAAATTGTTTTTTTACTTGCCTATTAATTTACATGCTTTTTTTTTCTTGTTTATTGACAGAATGTTCTCATATATTACGTCATCACACTCGCGTCCGCAGTCTTGATTCTTATTACTCTGGTAAGTGAGTTCTGAATGAATGCATGTATGAATAAATGAATGAATGAATGAATGAATGAATGAATGAATGAATGAATGAATGGATGGATGAATGGATGGATGGATGGATGGATGGATGGATGGATGGATGAATGAATGAGTGGATGTATGGATGAATGAATGAATGGATGAATGAATGAATGAATGAATGAATGAATGAATGGATGGATGGATGGATGGATGGATGGATGAATGAATGAATGAGTGGATGTATGGATGAATGATGAATGAATGGATGAATGAATGAATGAATGAATGAATGAATGAATGGATGGATGGATGGATGGATGGATGGATGGATGGATGGATGGATGAATGAATGAATGAGTGGATGTATGGATGAATGAATGAATGAATGGATGAATGAATAAATGAATGAATGAATGAATGAATGAATGAATGAATGAATGAATGAATTGATAAATGAATGAATGAATGAATGGATGAATGGATGAATGAATGGGTGAATAAATAAGTGAATGAATGAATGAATGCATGCATGCATGCATGAATAAATGAATGAATAAATGCATGAATGAATGAATGAATGAATGAATGAGTGGATGTATGGATGAATGAATGAATGAATGAATGGATAAATGAATGAATAAATGAATGAATAAATGAATGAATGAATGAGTGAGTGAATGAATGAAAGAATGAATGAATGAATGAATGAATGAATGAATGAATGAATGAATGAATAAATGAACGAACTAGTGGATGAATAAATGAATGAATGAAGAAATGAATGAATGGATGGATTGATGAATGAATAAAATAATGAATGAATGACTGAATTAATTAATTAATATCTGGTATTGTGTATTACACGTTTGCTTAGATGCGAATGAATAAATGAGTAAGTGGATATCTGGTGGATTGTGCTGTATGTTCGCATAGATGCGGAGCCTTTACCACTACCTTGTCAAAAATCGTCATTTCTTTTTTTTTTTCGACCATTAGCCATAATGGGTATAACATTGTGTAGACACGTTTTCTTTTCCGTATCCGCTTGTAAATTTATTTTTCTGAAACATATCATCAATGATTTGAAGACATTTACCTTTTTTAGGCTGTAGAGATTGCGTCGTCTAAGTACAAAGGAGATATTTATTGTTGTGTTGTCTCATGTTGCCAACTATACGACCTCACTCCGATCAACCATGAGTAAGATATTGTAAGTTCAAATTATATTAGATTATATTTTCCTGAGGGTGCAATGTGAAAGTAATATCGACGTGATTTACTGACCAACTTAATTAGCAGAATCATCTTTACGGCAAGGGGATGCAAAGTTTTTCAAGTGGTTCTTGTGGACCCATTGGTGTCTCAATATCTGGCTCAAAGGGCCAAAACTTTGTAAAACTGATGACGTATTCTCTAAGAGCATAATAATAATATACATGTATTGTGTTGTATTTTTTTTTTAATTACAGATTCATTACCTCATCAACTTCTCGGCAAACTACGCAAAACTTCGAGATCGCTTCAAGGATGGATATGTCGACAAGCGCACCGGAACGTACCTCACCCGGACACAGTCACTCCGGGGCAGCAAACGGTCACTTGCCGGCACCAGGGCTTCTCTCCGGGGCAGCCGCGGATCTGTCCGTCACGTCGGTGCCAGCAACCCGCAGATCACGAACGGTGGTCTGGCGACCGCGTCCTCGGCCTCCACTCTTCGCATCGCAGCCTACAAGAATGAGGCTCTCAAGTCTAGCGGCGAAGATCTCTACATGCGCGACATGAAACAATACAACGTCAGCAATTACGGAAATAATTACGACACTAGCGGCGCCGTCCGCACGAGCGGATCCAACTATGGCGCGCAAGATTTCAACAGTCCCGCGGTGACAGACGACATCCCTCCGCTCAAAGCAGCCTATCTGGAGTCGTTCGCAGAACCGCCGGACGCGTACGACCAGCGAGATCGCTTCGCCAGCCAAGCTTCGTACGAAGCCAACGTGCCTGTAGATCCGTACCTTAATTCGAACATTGATAATGACCGCTACAACAAAGCCAACTCGTACAACGATGCCTATGGCACGAACCTGGACACTCATGCCGGCTATGGGTCTAAAGAGTTCGTCACCCGTCGGAGCAGAGAGAACGTCTTCTCGGCTACAAACGGGTACGACGTAAACGGTAGTAGTCGCGAGAATAACCGGAACAGTCAGGGAAGTAACAACCAAAGTAGTGGCTACCCTGAGCCATACATCTCGCTGCAATCTACAGAATCATCCTCCCGCGAGAGAAATGAATACTTCATTTGAGGTGGAACAGTGCTAAAAGGGTTTCTACTCCTGCTTCTGGAAGTATACGGGATAAAAGCGCAGAGAAGAAAACGCGTGACAAGTCGCAACCAGCGGCCCCGATGTTGGAAACTGATTAAACCAAAAACAAAATGAAAGTATTTGATGAGTTACCATTTAATTTTGTAGGCTTGTGTTTGTCTGTGCAGAACGTTGTTGCAGCGTAGAATATTTTGATAAACTGTCGTGAAAATATTGCTTCCATTCTAGACTCATTTGCTAAATCATTGTTTCCGGCAGAAGAAGTTTCTCTGTAACAACATCAGTTTTCGGAGCTAAAAGATTTATATGATGCAGTAAGTCTCCTTTCTTTAAAAATGACAAAAACAAAACACGCGATCAAATTGTGTATTTCCAATTTTGTGTCAATATGGAATATCCACCAATACCTAGAAGACACCTTATAATATTTTGGAAACAAATTTATTCCGAAATTTTTTAAATTGATTAAAATGGATACTGATAATATTTCATTACGATAACTGGAGAAACATAATTATGAGACTGCCTTAATCAACGTCACGAGTTGTATTCCATTAAATTCAGAATTCTTGTATTCATACACTCGATTTTTTAACATATTTTCTGGGTTAAATCAGAGGAGATGGGTCGTTTTGTGAAATGAATATAACGTTTCAGTGGTTAACATTTATGTCACCGAGAGAGGAAAATATAATTCAGGGACAGTGAAAATGATTATTCATAAATATTAGATATTTTCTGAAATATAATCTGAATTATGATTGTTAAGGTTTCAGTTTAGGAGTCCCATGAATGAATTTATTTCCGCCCATTACCCTTGCTGCACCTAGTCTGCAAGCACAGGCCTTATTTTGGCACTAAAATTACACAGCGCCTTGAGCCAATCTTGTTGGCCAGAGCTTGTCCGGAGCAGCTATAACACAGGACCTATGGAACTACTAGTATACAGCACAGATTGTTCAGACCCTGATTTTGCGAAGCACTATACGGACAAGGGTTTGTGCTTGCAAACTATGCTGCGCCCACCCTTATCCCTGAAAAATATGTTTAGCAATGACCTTCATATTCAAGCGCAAAGGGTGCTTATGACAATGCAAATTTGAAAACAGATGCCGCAATTTTGCTTGGATTGGTACTAATACTTTGTTATATTTACTTTTGATTCATTTGTAATTTTAACAGTAAGGCATTCTTAATCATTTACAAAATAATGTGTACCTTACTGTCTTAATGTAAAGCGCATTGATAAACTAACTTATTATCATTATTTCAGATGGACATTTAATATCTAATCATACAGAAATATTTTTATACAAAATGCGGGATATACGTGTTAAGAATTCATGTGATATTTACAATGAGACACATGTGTACATGTACAAATCAGCTTTTTCAGATTTGTGATGTTGTAGAAGTGCAAGTATTCAGATGATTTTTTATGAAATATTAATTTGCTGTTAAACGTTTTCCGCCTTTATCGCGTGACGCTACTTTATCTACTGAGTGTATTGCATTACATGATTAACCGTGAGATTATGCGATGAGTGTATAGTGGGATTTGCAAAAATAGAACAAAAACAAATGATGTACATGTATTGTTTTCATCCGTTGTGTTAAGAAAAAAATGATTGGATACTTAGGTCATATTTTTTTACGTTTACTTGTACTGTACTTATTTTTTTGGTCTCACTACATTTTGTCAGATGTGTTTTGCAGGAAAAATGGCAGTACGTATGCAGACATGTTATTGAAAATTGGCTATTGTCTTTCTTCAACGTAAAAATCATATATCGGTCATTTTTACCAGTGATTGGAACATATTCAACTTCCTGGTATTAACATTAAGATTGATTTATAATTTCTTGATTAACTCCCTCTGGCTCTCTGATCATGCGGTATTTGATAAAAAAAATCCCACCAACAGGTTCTGCTATGATTAAATGCCGAATGAAAAACCCCACAAAATAGTTGAGGTGATTATCAAAAACATTTAGATGTTATGTTATGACAGGTACTTACAAATTCCACACAGCATTCAAGAAATTATTGTAAAAAATAACATTTTTGTCTCTATTCTTATGCGTGTATGGTGCTTCAATCTCCTCCCTGTTTTTAGCGGCAAGTCAACACAGTCAAATTTTCATAATGGCCGAAAATGTACTTTGAATAACAGAAAAGCAACGCAGGTTGTCTAAATTCATTTAATTTCATAATTGAGTATATTTAATGTACAAGATACATTTATTACTAACCCTTTATATTACGCATTCTCATCCAAACATTAGTGCATTACTTTGAAAAGAATCATGACCATTCTCATTGTTATCTTGCCCGTGTTCTTTAAAATTCATTAGGCTCATCTTGTATATTTCATGATGTGTTTGAAAGCGCATTTTCATATAATGTTCTCCATCTTTATTTCTCGCAAAGCGAAAAATCTCAACTGCGTAGTACATTATTGTCAGAGTTTTGAAGAAAAAAAAACAATAATTAGGCATATGAGTATTTGATTCTGTAAATATACGGATTAGTTTGAGGTTATGAGTTATCTTTCAGGATGTAAATATTTATGTAACAATTAAAGTATTGTTGTGCCTACAGTAATGTCAATCATTTTTTTCAAACATACAATTGGAACTTTTTTTTATAAAATGCACTAATTTGGGGGAAATAGAACAGATTTTTACAATTAATTTTTACATGCCGTTATTAAACAAATGACGCACTGTAAAAAATGGTGTATTCTTGTCCGATTTCTAAAGTGTATTAATGTTAGTGTTTGCGTAGGTATAGGTGCAAATCTGTGTGTGTGTGTGTGTGTGTGTGTGTGTGTGTGTGTGTGTGCGTGCGTGTGTGTGTGTGTGTGTGTGTGTGTGTGTGTGTGTGTGTGTGTGTGTGTGTGTGTGTGTGTGTGTGTGTGTGTGTCGTGTGTGTGTGTGTGTGTGTGTG
>JZLH01S0615549.1:12045-23226 GCA_001188425.1 Eucidaris tribuloides
AGAGAGATAAATTGCTTCGGGTAAAGATTAGTAATGAAGTGGTTTCGATAGCACGGGCGTATCAGGGGGAAGGATGGGAAATCCCCCCCCCCAATATGACTTTGTTTGAAATATTTTTGTCTGTACAATTTGTCCGTACATCGGAATTGACCCGACATTTTATACGACATTTAGATTTTAACCAACACATTTTTTAAATGAACTAACAATTGGGTTTTGTGGTAACGGTGTAGTTCAGGAAGTGTTCCAGTAGCTGAAAATTTTCTGAAGACACCCCCACATATCCAAACCAAAAACTCATTCGTAACCACTTCGTCATAAGTGTATATACTGAAAACAGATATATTTTTTTCTGAAATAGCATGTATGTGTGTTTGTGTGTTGTGTTTGTGTTTGTGTTTGTGTGTGCGTTTGCTTGTGTGCAGTTTGTTTGTGTGTATGTATGTGGTATGTGTGTGTGCACTCACGTGTGTGTATAATGTGAGCGGCATGTGTCTGCGTGCGTGAGTGCGTTTGTGTGTGTGTGTGTGTATTAATGAGTGTGTGTATGTATATTGTGTGTGTCTGTGTCTGTGTCTGTCTGTCTGTCTGTCTGTCTGTGTCTGTGTGTGTTGTGTCTGTCTGTCTGTCTGTCTGTCTCGGGGTGGGCTTTTGTTTGTTTTAATAGCGTAATTGCAAACTCTATCTCTCTTCAGCTCGCAGTATGCCCCTGGAGCCATCACGGTGATGGCAATGAATCTGTTAAACGAAAGCCACGTCTCTCTACACATTTGACGGGGAATCTGGCCAACAAGACAATAGACGAATATCACCTGAAACCGCAAAATACCTCAACTCAACGTAAGGATATGCTGTCATTATTATAACATCATATTTCCAGTTTATTTAAACACTACACAAAAAAGTACAGTTCCCCCTTTTCAAATCCCATAAATTTTTTAACGAAATGGTTTTGAAGCAAAATTATAATGGCAGGAATGTTTCTGCACTCATTGACTTAACTTCTTTGTGAAAATGTGATTGATTCCGTCTGGTCATTGCGTGAGTAAGCACATTAAAGGTATAAATGTCATTTTTCAAAATTCACAGGAGTCATTTTGGGGGATTTGTGATAAAGTGTTTTGACAAATTATGTTTCTGATGAATGATTTAGCGCTATTTCTGTTGATCATCTATCGTTTGACCGCCCTTACACCTCCCAGACACTTTCCTCATATTTTCGGTTCAGTGTGTTCAAATTAAAAAAAAGTCATCCTTCCTAAATTTTGAAATTTGTAAAATCGATTAAGTTGTATTGGAAGAAAATTGAATTTGAATATTTTAGCAGCAGTAAAAATGTATCAGCACATATTCTACAAAAATAAGATGTTGTAACCAATGTCACGGTTGAGTGAACACACTTGATCAATAAAGCAAAAAATTAGCCATTTTGTACCTGTTATTTTGGCATAATAAATGACTCCTGTGACTTTTTGTGAACAATTTTGCCTTTAATGCATGCTCACTGCTCATGCATAGACGCTACGGATCAATCCCATTCACACAAGTTAGGCAATGCATGTAAAACACCCCTGAAAAAATTTCTCTGCTCAAATTTGTTGCGTTAAAAAGTTATGGTATTTTGATAAAGGCGGAACTTACTATTGTGGTAGTGTTTGAGTCACGAGCCTGGTTTCGAGACCTGCCTCATCATCTCAGTGTCGAGTGTGGGCTCCCTGCGCACAAGGCACAACCCGGGCCCTTTCAGGAAAATGTTTACATTTTGTGTTTCCAATATGTATTTTTAAGTAAAGAGTGGTGGAAATAATAACCAGTTCCAAATATTGCATATTTTGATGCCTTTAGAAAGCTGAAATCTTGAAGTTCTGTGAGAGAGTTCAAAGTTTTTTTCTCGTTTTCAACCAATGAGACAAAACTTTGGGACGCCGTGTTAACTTTTGTTATTTGTTGGTAATCTTCAAAATGTGCACAAGAGTCCCCCCCCCTCCCGCGCCACAAACTTCATGGCCTATGACGTTGACATTCGTCAACTTGGAATATAATTGGTTTACGGAATTTGCAATGATATGATTGTGAGCAGGCGAAAATGCTTTATTAAGAAGATCCAAATGAGTCAATATTCGTATATACGATATTATATATACATTGACCAAGTGTATGTCAAGTTTGGAAAGATTGTGTCTTGAATGTGTTTACCTGCATGAAAAATAAGCATGCATGTAGCAGTTTTGCTTTAAAGTACAGTGTATCCGCAGAAAAAAGGAAACCGAAATTGATGAAAGATATTTTTATATGTTAATAACAAATATTACAAAAAAGTCGTAACATTGTTGGAAAGACATATTTCCCTTCTTTAATTTGATACAGTCAGTCAGAATTTCCATTCACGCATGACTGAGCAAAGAAAATCAGAAGGGACATAGGTATAAAATCATTTGCACGAGCAAATTTGAAATTCAAACTGTCACGTTTGAATGTATTCAGAATATCTTCGATATTGAACTACATCATTAAAAGCCTATTTATCTTCTTTCGTATGATACTTCATTTATGAAAAATGAGCGGATGCATGAGATGAGAACAGACAATTGAAAATGATGCTTGTTTTCAGAAATATTCCAAAATGCATTTATTAACTCTGTTTCCTGGATTTGGCAGGCCAGCAACCAAGAAATTACCCTCGCTTACATGAATTCGAGGCCTATTGTTATGCCCGAAGCAGAATATTGTATGAAGTCAGCTGTGCGTGAACCTTTGTTCAGCTTGCCTGCAAAGCTCGAAATGTATATCATTCTGAAAATCACACTAAAACAGGCATGTTTAATTTTACTTGTTCTCGCGTCATACGTTATTCATTTTTTACGCATGAGGTGTCAGATAAAAGAAGAAATTTTGAATATTTATGTCATGGTTTTATTTCTTAAGAATAATTACATTTACTACCCCCCGAAAATGCAAATCAACATATCAATATTCATTGTTTTAATTCAATCATGCGTGAGCAATGAATAACATGTTGAGTATCAAAATGAAAGAAGAGAAAACACAGCTTTACAAAACATACCTAATTCATCTAAGATATTGTTTATTATGATGGAATATTTTTGCCATGAAATCCGGTTTCCTTGGGGGGGACACACTGTAGTATTCATGGTAGAAAATTGAGCCCATGCAAATGATAAGAAACTTACCTGTGACAGCGATTTCTGACACCAATTATTGTATAACAAAGAGGAAACATTTGACTATGAATTTTCAAAAGCAGAAACCTGCGAACAGTGTACTGATTCTTAGAATGATTTCATCAAAATTGAAAGACTGCTTCCGATTTGTCATTTCCCTGTACATGTATAATTGGCAAAGGGGGATAGGCCCTGAATACAAAACTATGATTAGAGATGAAATTATCACAAAATAGCAGAAACAGCAGAAACCTTCAACAGTGTACTTGATTCGAGAATGATTTTATCCCAAATTGAAGACTGCTTCCAATTTGTCATTTCCTTACTGACAAAGGTGGATAGGCTTGAATGAAAAACTATCGAATAAAACTCGAAATTATCACAAAAAGGTCCTACAAAGACTTCACTAATGAAATTGAAAATATACTTTAGTGACATAATACACACACACACACACCACACACACACACACACACACACACACACAACAACACACAACACACACACACACACACACACACACACACACACAATTTTGCAATAAAATGTCATTCAAATTTAAATTTCTACGGGGATATAAAATTAACGACATATCAACTGAAACAATTAAAAACCATGTTCGTGTGTAACACCTTCGTCGGTAATATCGAATAATTAAAGCACATTTCGTTATGCAAGCTGGAGGAACATTATTTGTATTTGTTAGCTCATTTCCTCATTGGTTCTCTTTCTTTCAGGATCATTTATCTAAAGTGGACAGAGGTTGAAAGATGGCGACAATACCACGTTTCCTGAACTGATACCAGTACGCGCCTCTCACCAAGGGTCTCCCATAAGAATTTCTCCTATGACGCTATGGCTATTACGTCATCAAGGATGCTGGGGCCGCAGCATGTATCGATAATGTCGAGACTCTAACAAAAAGAAGGAAATCACTACACGTCATGTTTACAGACGACCGTTTGTAGTCTGATATCGAGACAATACTTTTGGTAGTTGCGATATTTAAGAAAGATAGATGGATGTCATGAAAGTGTTGCTAACCAAAAATAAGTTGTATTTTTAGTTGTTACCATCATGGTAATCACATGATCCTCCATTAATTGGGTAGGCATTTGCAAGCTGTTTTTACGCCATTTAACGGGAGTACCCATTATATGGAGTAAATTTCAATAGGACACATAAGCAATGTTTTGCTAAATTTGACTCCATTTATCAGGAGTACCCCTTTAAACGTTACCCCAATATCCGGAGACCACTGTACAGTGTACTGCCGCCCCCCCCCACCCATGACAAAGGGCATAACTGACTTTTTTTTAAATTGAGTTATATAGTGTAGGGGACTCTAGTATATCAATGTTAAACATGCAGAACAAAAAAAAAATATTAATTAGAAGTGTCCCTTTGTTTCATAATCCGCTTGTTAAAAGGACACTGAGTAGGGCTTTGCGTGTTGAAGCAAAATACATTTTGGCTCGATATTTCCAAAACACCAAAATGTCAGTTATGCCCTTTTGTCATGGGGGCAGTAGCGTAGCAGCTTTTTGCCATGGGGGGGGGGGCAAGGCACCCGAATGTACCGACAAACTCCCGAGCGTACAGCGACATCAGCGCCTAAGCTTTGTCCAATATGAGATAATACAATTTACCAGTATGAAAAATGTCAGATTCTTGGGTTTCGTGTCGGAGGGGTAACCCACAACGTATATACGAGTTTTACAGTTTATCGATACAGTGTATTCTCCCCCCCCCATTAGCGTAGCCAAAGGGGGGGGGGACAGAGGGGCAGTTGTCCCCTCAATAATGCCTTTTCGGAATTTCTTCGGTACACGAAGGACTCCGTCGGTACACGCGGACCGACAAAAAATAATTTTGTACCGACGAAATATCTCAAAAAAACAACAACAGAAATATTGAAAGAAATTGTATTTTTTAAATGTAGAAATCTTTTTTTTTCCATGACAAAAGGGCATAACTGACATTTTGGTGTTTTGGAAATATCGAGCAAAATGTATTTTGTTCAACACGCAAAGCCCTACTCAGTGTCCTTTTAACAAGCGGATTATGAAACAAAGGGACACTTCTAATTAATATATATTTTTTGTTCTGCATGTTTAACATGATATACTGAGTCCCCTACACTATATAACTCAATTTAAAAAAAAAGTCAGTTATGCCCTTTTGTCATGGGGGGGGGGACAGTACACTGTACAGTGGTCTCCGGATATTGGGGTAACGTTTAAAGGGGTACTCCTGATAAATGGGTCAAATTTAGCAAAACATTGCTTATGTGTCCTATTGAAATTTACTCCATATAATGGGGTACTCCCGTTAAATGGGTAAAAAACAGCTTGCAAATGCCTACCCAATTAAGTGGGAGATCACTGTATTACCATGATGGTAACAACTAAAAATACAACTTATTTTTGGTAGCAACACTTTCATGACATCCATCTATCTTTCTTAAATATCGCAACTACCAAAGTATTTGTCTCGATATCAGTACTACAAACGGTCGTCTGTAACATGACGTGTAGTGATTTCCTTCTTTTTGTTAGATGTCACATTATCGATACATGCTGCGGCCCCAGCATCCTTGATGACGTAATAGCCATACGTCATAGGAGAAATTCTTATGGGAGAACCTCTTGGTAGAGGGCGTGGTATCAGTTCAGGAAACGTGGTATTGTCGACCATCTTCAACCTCTGTCCATTTAGATAAATGATCCTGAAGAAAGAGAACGCAATGAGGAAATGAGTAACAAATACAAATAATGTTCCTCCAGCTTGCATAACGAATGTGCTTAATTATTCGATATTACCGACGAAGGTGTTACACACGAACATGGTTTTTAAATTGTTTCAGTTGATATGTCGTTAATTTATATCCCGGTAGAAATTTAAATTTGAATGACATTTTATTGCAAAATTGTGTGTGTGTGTGTGTGTGTGTGTGTGTGTGTGTGTGTGTGTGTGTGTGTGTGTGTGTGTGTGTGTGTGTGTGTGTGTGTGTGTGTGTGTGTGTGTGTGTGTGTGTGTGTGTGTGTGTGTGTATTATGTCACTAAAGTATATTTTCAATTTCATTAGTGAAGTCTTTGTAGGACCTATTTTGTGATAATTTCGAGTTTATTCGATAGTTTTTCATTCAAGCCTATCCACCTTTGCCAGTAAGGAAATGACAAATTGGAAGCAGTCTTCAATTTGGGATAAAATCATTCTCGAATCAAGTACACTGTTGAAGGTTTCTGCTGTTTCTGCTATTTTGTGATAATTTCATCTCTAATCAATAGTTTTGTATTCAGGCCTATCCCCCTTTGCCAATTATACATGTACAGGGAAATGACAAAATCGGAAGCAGTCTTCAATTTTGGATGAAATCATTCTAGAATCAAGTACACTGTTCGAGGTTTCTGCTTTGAAAATTTCATAGTCAAATGTTTCCTCTTTGTTATACAATAATTGGTGTCAGAAATCGCTGTCACAGGTAAGTTTCTTATCATTTGCATGGGCTCAATTTCTACCATGATACTACAGTGTGTCCCCCCCAAAAGGAAACCGGATTTCATGGCAAAAATATTCCATCATAATAAACAATATCTTAGATGAATTAGGTATGTTTGTAAAGCTGTGTTTTCTCTTCTTTCATTTGATACTCAACATGTTATTCATTGCTCACGCATGATTGAATTAAAACAATGAATATTGATATGTTGAGTGCATTTTCGGGGTAGTAAATGTAATTATTCTTAAGAAATAAAACCATGACATAAATATTCAAAATTTCTTCTTTTATCTGACACCTCATGCGTAAAAAATGAATAACGTATGACGGAGAACAAGTAAAATTAAAACATGCCTGTTTTAGTGTGATTTTCAGAATGAATACATTTCGAGCTTTGCAGGCAAGCTGAACAAAAGGTTCACGCACAGCTGACTTCATACAATATCTTGCTTCGGGCATAACAATAGGCTCCGAATCATGTAAGCGAGGTAATTTCTTGGTTGCTGGCTGCCAAATCCAGGAAACAGAGTTAATAAATGCATTTTGGAATATTTCTGAAAACAAGCATCATTTCAATTGTCTGTTCTCACTCATGCATCGCTCATTTTTCATAAATGAAGTATCATACGAAAGAAGATAAAATAGGCTTTTTAATGATGTAGTTCAATATCGAAGATATTCTGAATACATTCAAACGTGACAGTTTGAATTTCAAATTTGCTCGTGCAAATGATTTTATACCTATGTCCCTTCTGATTTTCTTTGCTCAGTCATGCGTGAATGGAAATCTCTGTGACTGGTATCAAATTAAAGAAGGGAAAATATGCTTTCCAACAATGTACGACTTTTTTGTAATATTTGTTATTAACATATAAAAATATCTTCATCAATTTCGGTTTCCTTTTTTCTGGGATACACTGTACTTTAAAGCAAAACTGCTACATGCATGCTTATTTTTCATGAGGTAAACACATTCAAGACAAATCTTTCCAAACTTGACATACACTTGGGTCAATGTATATATAATATCGTATATACGATTTGACTCATTTGGTTCTTAATAAAGCATTTTCGCCTGCTCACAATCATATCATTGCAAATTCGTAAACCAATATATTCCAAGTTGAACGAAGTCAACGTCATAGCCATGAAGTTTGTGGGCGGGGAGGGGGGGGGGACTCTTGTGCACATTTTGAAGATTACCAACAAATAACAAAAGTTAACAGGTCCCAAAGGTTTTGTCTCATGGTGAAACGAGAAAAAAACTTTGAACTCTCTCCAGAAACTTCAAGATTTCAGCTTTCTAAAGGCATCAAAATGCAATATTTGGAACTGGTATTATTTCCACCACTCTTTACTTAAAAATACATATTGGAAACACAAAATGTAAACATTTTCCTGAAAGGGCCCCGGGGTTGTGCCTTGTGCGCAGGAGCCCACACTCGACACTGAGATGATGGAGGGTCTCGAAACCAGGCTCGTGACTCAAACACTACACAAATAGTAAGTTCCGCCTTTATCAAAATACCATAACTTTTTAACGCAACAAATTTGAGCAGAGAATTTTTTCAGGGGTGTTTTTACATGCATTGCCTAACTTGTGTGAAAATGGGATTGATCCGTCAGGTCATGCATGAGTGAGCATGCATTAAAGGCAAAATTGTCACAAAAAGTCACAGGAGTCATTTATTATGCCAAAATAACAGTACAAAATGGTATTTTTTGCTTTATTGATCAAGTGTGTTCACTCAACCGTGACATGGTTACAACATCTTATTTTTGTAGAATATGTGCTGATACATTTTGCGGTAAAATATTCAAATTCAATTTTTTCCAATAAACTTAATCGATTTTACAATTTCAAAATTTAGGAAGGATGACTTTTTTTAATTGAACACACTGAACCGAAAATATGAGGAAAGTGTCTGGGGAGGTGTAAGGGGGTCAAACGATAGATGATCAACAGAAATAGCGCTAAATCATTCATCAGAAACATAATTTGTCAAAACACTTTATCACAAATCCCCCAAAATGACTCCTGTGAATTTTGAAAAGTGACATTTATACCTTTAATGTGCTTACTCACGCATGACCAGACGGATCAATCACATTTTCACAAAGAAGTTAGTCAATGAGTGCAGAAACATTCCTGCCATATAATTTTGCTCAAAACCATTTCGTTAAAAATTTATGGTATTTTGAAAAAGGGGGAACTGTACTTTTTGTGTAGTGTTTAAATAAACCTGGAAATATGATGTTATAATAATGACAGCATATCCTTACGTTGAGTTGAGGTATTTGTGCGGTTTCAGGTGATATTCGTCTATTGTCTTGTTGGCCAGATTCCCCGTCAAATGTAGAGAGACGTGGCTTTCGTTTAACAGATTCATTGCCATCACCGTGATGGCTCCAGGGGCATACTGCGAGCTGAAGAGGAAGATAGAGTTTGCAATTACGCTATTAAAACAAACAAAAGCCCACCCCGAGACAGACAGACAGACAGACAGACACACACACACAGACACAGACAGACAGACAGACAGACAGACACAGACACAGACACACACACATATACATACACACACTCATTAATACACACACACACACACAAACGCACTCACGCACGCAGACACATGCGCTCACATTATACACACACGTGAGTGCACACACACATACCACATACATACACACAAACAAACATGCACACAAGCAAACGCACACACAAACACAAACACAAACACAAACACAAACACACATACATGCTATTTCAGAAAAAAAATATATCTGTTTTCAGTATATACACTTATGACGAAGTGGTTACCGAATGAGTTTGGTTTGGATATGTGGGGGTGTCTTCAGAAAATTTTCAGCTACTGGAACACTTCCTGAACTACACCGTGGTACCACAAAACCCAATTGTTAGTTCATTTAAAAAATGTTGTTGGTAAAATCTAAATGTCGTATAAAATGTCGGGTCAATTCCGATGTACGGACAAATTGTACAGACAAAAATATTTCAAACAAAGTCATATTGGGGGGGGGGGATTTCCCATCCTTCCCCTGATACGCCCGTGCTATCAAACCACTCATACTAACTCTACCCCGAAAGAATTCTCGCCAACATTATACTCACGATGGCAGTGTACAATGAGCGTACACACGGACGTATCTGGTTGCGGATTTCCGCTGAGAAGATTTCACAGCATTTGACACTGATAACACTTTGGTTCCGACCAAACGTTTGTGCAGCAGACAGACCCAGTATATCTGTTGTGTAAGAAGTGATTAACGACAGTAGTATGGGCATCTCTAGGAAATATTAAAGGCAGTGGATAGCTTTTGTTAATGATGAAAAATTAAATTATCTATTATTTTTGTATTTTTTTTTAAATAGAACTCTCCACTAAAATCACCGGTAATCACAGCCTCTGAATTGGTTCCATTTCTTAAAAGATAGAAAATTAATATTAAGTAGATATAACACAGTATGTCGGGGCCCCCGAAATTATTACTACACGAAACGTATCTGCAAACTGATCATTTAATTATCGCAACATACTATTTTAAACAATATTCGGTTTGTCTGGGGGAACAATATATGCATACTTTATAAAAGATAGATGACAAATTTATCTGCTCGACCAAAATGTATAATGTGGATTTAAACAGTGCTGGAACCATAGTAGTGTTACGAGGATATGCTATATATTGTGAATACGACTTGGGGGGGGGGGGGGGAGACTAATACAGGCTGCCGAGGCAGGAGCATTTATCGCACTTCTGGTTTGCAAAGTTGTCATTATTGCTGTGGTTGGTTGTGTGTATGCAAGGAATGCATGTTGTACAAGCGGCTGTTGGAAGTGTTCTAGGTTGCTTGTGACAAATGGGGGCACTTATCCGGGAGTTTTGAGTTTTGAGTTTTGAGCCGTAATTTGGCAATTTTCATTCACCATTCGTATCGTGCGAATGACGTCGTAGTGTGCGACAGTGTAGCGAATGTGCGTGTAATATTATGCCCGTAGCAGAGTAGAATCGCAGAGATAGAGTTGTTATCGTTCAAAAACACAGAGTGTCTGTGCAGTTTTGACAAAAGAAACGCGGTTAGGTATTATCTTACTATAGTTGTGAGATATGTATCGTGAGTTTTTCGTACTAGTGTAGTGCGAGAAGTGAATTAAACTCTGCGTAGTAGTGACGGTATCATTTGTATACAATCGTTAACCGTATGCACGTGGATACTGTAGACACGCGTATAACGTATCGCGCGTTGAGTAACTGGGTCACGTCGACCGACTTTCGTGTGTAGCCTCCGTTCAAGGCGTTTTTAGTAAAACGTTTGTCGCGCGTCTAAAATAGACCATGGAGAGCGAGAACATACAAAAATTACGTGAAAAACCCAACAATAGAAGAACTTAATGCTTTCAGAAAAGCAGAGTTGTGTGTGTTGGCAAAACACTTCAGTGTAGAAGTTGGTAAGTCGCTACGTAAAGAAGAAA
>JZLH01S0615550.1:1498-13989 GCA_001188425.1 Eucidaris tribuloides
TTTTTTTGGTGCTCAGCGTCTTACACTGGTAACCCGTTGGAGACTATTAAGGACGAAATATCTCGGGCTTGTGTCTATGGAGAATTTGTCACATTGAAATCAAATCGTCTCCAACGAGTTAAGTAACTTCCACATGCTGTTTATTCCTAGAATCGGTCGATGGTGGGTACTGATGATTTGCTTCGGCTTAAGACTGATCGCAGGATTTGGGTTAGCCCTTTCTCCTAACTGGATTGTGTTCACTATAATGAGGTTCCTACAAGGGTGTGCAGGCATCCCCATTTATATTCTGCTGTTCGTTGTAGGTGAGTGTGACTTTACTGACGGCTGCATTATCTCCCACTTAAGAATATAATCGATTTCCCGCTCAATCGTAAATGTAACGCTCAATTACAATTATTGCTACTCTTTCACCGATGCTTCAAGCGCATTCAGGTTTATGATACAAATACCTAATACAAGAACTGTAAAGCATGAATAACGATGTAGTTATGATAACATAAAGTAGATCAAAATATACACGAATTTAGTGAAAATATGACGGCGAATTGGAAATGATTAATACTGAGATATAACATTCGTCAGTAATCTCAGGTTCGGTACTTATTTTCTGAAGTATCTAGACGGACTTGAACTTGAGCACACCACGTGGCAACCTCAGCTGCGAGTTTAACGCACCACGTAAACAATACTGTAATTTAACAACCGGTGTAGTCGCTATGGATACAGCTACCATTTCCATCAAGATGTTTGCAAATACAAGGAAGATTTTTTTTGGTTGAATGTCGATAGCCCAAAGGCTAGTTTTTCCAAATGGCTACCCCCTCGAATAATTCTATTGCAGTTTGTCTGACCAATACTTACTAAATTTCTTTCTAATTATCGCAATTTCGCAAGATCAGGGGCGGCTTGGGAGTGTCCGCATTATTGTTTTCATATTAATGAAAATCAGGCCTGAGCGTTTTTGGAAATCCCCCCCCCCCGATTTTGGCTGGCTGCATTAGGTCGGGAATGGATATGATATGGTCGTGAAACTGGTTTCTGGCGGACCTGAAAACTTTTTTTTGCTTGCTTGTTGCTTCGCTGTTTAGCCGTGAAATTGGTTTCCGGTGGACCCCAAAAGTTTGTTGTTATTGTTGCTGTTGTTGTTAGCTTGGCGCGTCACTGTTTGCACTGCAAAAACTGGGATGTTAAATTTAACACCAAGGGTGTTGCACAGTATGAACAACGGAAAAGTGTTGATTTTTCAACACCCTTGGTGTTAAAGCCAATGCTCTTGGTGTTTGAAATCATTTGTTTGGTGTTAGAACACTGGGCGTTAAATTTAACACCCCAGTTTTTGCACTGTGGCCATCCATTACAAAAATGAGCCATGGTAATACCATGGTTTTGACCAGTATACCATGGTATTTTGGTCAATACCATGGTACTACCATGGTATTCTTAAGATTGTTCATTTTTATAAGGGATGAACGGATATGATTCGGCAGTGAAGGTTCCGTCACCTCTAAGATTTCACTCTGGCGCCGCCCTTGTGTAAGATTCTTCAACATTTTTTTTTTATTTCTCCTAGTAATCATTCTCCTTATTCTCATCACAGGCACGGAACTTGTTGGGCCATCTAAACGCTACATTGCCGGCATTCTCTTCGTCATCCCCTTCTCGATAGGCTACATGTTACTTGCTCTTCTTGCATACTTCATTCGGTACTGGCGAACACTTCAAATGGTCGTCACCGGTCCCGTTGTGTTCTTCTTTGTGATCATGATGTACGTATTTTTTTATACTCCAGTGATGAGTGAAAAAAAATAGAAAGTGGGAAGAACCACGCGAGAAAATGTGCTGGGATTGGTGTACCTTTAAAAGAAACTTTAGATTTGTTAGAGTATAATTAAACTCGTTCTTTTCATTTAAAGGCAGTGGATCTCATTTGCAAACATCCCCACAGACCAGGAAAAGATAACCCATGCCCTTAGGCTATTGATGAAAGGTATGTCTGTGAAATGTGGGGGTCAGTAATTGCATAGAATTTGAAAAATGCGAAAGAAAAACAATAGCCGTTTAGTGTACGTTCTATGGTAGGAATTTTTTCTCGGGAGAAAAAAAAATCAAATCAGAGTCTAACGGTCCCTATAATTCCACTTAAACTGAGTTTCTAGCTCCTACATTTTGCTAAAGGTTCCCAGATGGCATTTTCTTCTAAATGCCATTGTATTTACACAAAGTTAATTTTTAGACATGCAAAAGAGATCCTCTGCCTTTAAAGGGCAGTGGCATGATTGAGAGAAATAAAAAAATGCCTCTAGAACTAAACTGGTTGAAAGATATATCACTGGATACACCAGCTGGACTGTATCTCCTGGCTGGAAGGATTTATCTTTAATTTGTTCATTTAAGCCGAATCAAGCATGAACATACTAGAAATAGAATCCATAGACTGCTACACAACAGAGGCAAACTGTTGGAAGTTATTTTAGAACGAGTCAACTTTTGACTATAAAATTTTCACAGAAAAATCCTTGCACAGTTTACTTAATTCTAATCTAGAATAGTATCACTCCAATTTAAGGACCACCCCCCCCCCCGATTTCATGTCATTTATCTTTAACGCTTCTGCTTATGTTTTTAGTGTTTGCTCAAAGTGTATCAATGGTGTGTACATCAAGGTGAATATGTCGTGTGTGCGTCATTCTCCACACCAGCAAAATTAAATTTAGTTTACTTTTGGATGCCCTCATCACGAATAATATAACATCGGATGATGTGATTATATGACTCACATATATTACATAATTATGTCCGTACTCTTCTTGCACTACAAATTATTTTCTTTGGAAGTGTACATCACAAATCGAGGTTTCCCATAGTAGGGCTTCCAAAATTACCGCAAACTGCTCGCTCGCTATACGCTTTCTGGCGGAAATTGACTTTTAACTCGTTATGTCACATACCAACACAATCGTAGTGAAAAAAAGAATGAAAAATAAGTAGCATCTATTTGAATCCCTAAATTACTTTAGTCAGCTACATTTTTACATTATGAATAGCACAAACACTGAATTCCACTCAACGGGTGGACGCAGAGTACGCCACTGGCAGTGATGTACTTACTTTTTGAAGGTGCTAAATTCAGGGGGAAATTTGATCATTTCGTCCAACTGCTCCTTCAATTTCATACTGTTGAAGTTACTTCTTAATTGAAGAAATTGACACAATAATGTCCATTATTCAAAATTATATTGCCGTTGGAATGTTATGCTTTATAAGAGGTCCAACATACTATTCTTCAGCATGTACGATTAATATAATTAAAACTATTTCATTTTCTATCATAATCATTTTCTAAACAGTTTTGTACCAGAATCAGCGAGATGGTTAGTCTCTAGCGGGAAATACGACAAGGCGGAGAAAATTATTCTGAAAGCTGCCAAAACCAATCAAACGAAATTACCAGAGCCCATCTTTACGGATGAATTTAAAAAAGAACAGGTATGTGTTCCACTTGTTTGTGCTATCAAAGTTGTAAGCTGCAATTAAAATACCTTTGTAATGTACAGAACGTTTGAAATACATTATACCATTTTGAGTTTGAATAAAATAAAGAGTATGTTTAAATGGGACTACTGTTCCTTAAACTTGTGTGTATTAAAATATTAGTCGACAGGTACGGTTCGACCATTTTTGTTCGCTGCTCCTTGGTGCACACTATCGTCTATAAAATGTCAAAATTTTGGTGCGAGACGAAACTCCCAAATCCTCTCTATGCAGCCCTGAAAATATTTTGAAAACATTTGAAGAAATAAGACACACTGATGAAAACAAAATGGTATATGCGTGGCCTATTTTGACGGAACCGGAGGACGTGTGTAGTGTATTAGCTTCAATGGTTTGTTCAAGATTTGCCAAATTACAACTTTATTTCAATATTTTTTCATTAAAGAAAAAGAATTGTAGAATGTAAACTGCTATACTATATGGATTTGTCATATTTGCTTTAAAGGCACTGGTTGATATTGTGACTGTCCAATTTAAAAATTGTCAAACGTTGATATCTGAACTATAGTTTTCCAAGTAATAAACATCCTAGAACACAATATTCTAAATGCTCTGTTACCAACAAAATATGTACAGATAAATTTCGCCACATAAATTAAGGTCCTGGGGACAATATTTTTTTATTGCAGCAGTATATGGGGAAACTCATTGTCAATCACGTTTGAACAGCACTTTGATAGTTGAGAACTGGTGGGGTTTTTTTTACTAGAATGGTCGCTCATTGACATTCACCTTTTAACAATGATAGTTCAAACTTTTTTTCAGACATTCGTTTTAAAGGCCAACTGTCATGACAGGATAAAAAGGTCCTCTTTTGACTGAAATCATAAAAAGGGTGTACTAATCATACCCATAATGCAACGGAAACAGCCATGACAGTGTGGAAAAATACATTTACTTTCCTGCTACAATCTGTACAATAAGGCACTGCAACAGTCTGTGTTCGTGAATATGTGCCTGTATTCCAGGACTATAGTTGACATCCTCTCTGTGGTTGAGATGAACCTTGACAGTGGGCCTTTAAGCCCTTATCTGAGACACTATAGAAGATGCTGGTATATCAGGGGGCCGTTGCATTGAACTTTCACTGGAAGAAAAACTCCGATTATTTTAACCAGAGGTTTCTTCCTATGGGAAAATGCATGGTAAAATCACGCTAACCGGAGTTTTTTTTATTTAAGCAGAGATTTTTTCCAGTTAAAGTTTTATGCAACGGGCCTCAGATGTTTCAAACTGGAAAACATGATTACATTATGCATTTTTTTCTTATAATAATTGTTTTAATTTTTTTTCATTATTACATATCGCATCGATCGCTGGCTCTCTTTTCGCCGGTTGATGAGTGCTACTTATCTATCAGATTTTCATTTTCTTTTCCTAACTGAGATTATACGTTAACGTATCATTCTCCTGTAGGATGCCATTCGTCACGGCCGGAAACCGACAATAATAGATGTATTTCGGACTCCAAAAATGCGTTTACGGACCATCAACTTAATCCTAAACTGGTATGTATTCTTGACAAGGTTTCAGTGGTACTATTCAACTGATATGCCATGTTTTCGTATGAAGATATCTTTTCAATTGTAAAGCTTTAGGAAAGTATAAAGTATGTATGAGTATGACATGATATTGCACCATAGGGATAGGTTTGTTTGCATTTGGTGAGCACTGCAGAAGAAAGCTTAGTGAAAGTACCCATATTTACTTTCTAAAATGCTCCAGTTTTTCCCACTCTCTCCATCTCTCCCTCCCTTTCCGTCTTTAACACGTATTCCCACCTACTTTTACACACACACGTTCAAATAAGCGAGCGCGTGTGTGCGCGTGCACACACACACACACACACACACACACACACACACACACACACACACATAAGCGCGCGCTCATAAATTGGTTATGTGTTATTTTGTGTGTATAAGTACCGTACGTGCACGTGTATACTGATCGGCTGTTGTGCGTATTCCTTCAGAGAGTTGTACCCATGCTTGTACCATCACAATTACGTCGTGTGCCCATACAAAGGCTGCTAATGAAATACACAATGGTGACGGTTAACGGCCTTTGGATAAGCACACGACAATTAGGTATTTCTATAAACAATCCAATTTTGAATTTGTTATATCCGCCTTAAAACACAACTTAACATTGTGGAGCTCCAATAAAAAAAAGTCAAACTATATCTGAGTTACAGAGTAGAGCTGAAATGGACAAATAAACAGCAAAGGTTTGGAAAGTTACGCTGCCACTGGAAATATATGTATGAATTAATAATTACCACCAGGTGGAGCATAAGATAGTCTTCTTTCAAGGCTTCATTTCAAATATCAAATACATTTATAGCATGGAGGGTTAGGTTGCTCTCATTTTTAAAACTGTGGTCATTGTTCACTTGTGTCTTTAAGTTATATTACAAGCTTTTAAAAATAAATACTTAAATTCCAGGATGGTAAATGCTATGGTGTACCATGGTCTATCATTAAACACCTCCAACTTGGGAGTCGATGACTACGTCGCCTTTGCCGTGTCGGGAGGGGTCGAGATTCCGGCCTACCTTCTCTCCATCTTTATCATCGAGTACTTTGGTCGTAGGCTCAGCCTCTGCGGAACGCTACTTTTGGGTGGAGTGGCTTGCTTGTGTACAACATTTGTTCGTGAGTACACAAAAGTGGAATTTCCTTCATTGTTGCAGTTGTTGTTGTTTTTGCATTTTCCTCCAAGAGAATAAATAACGATACAAGAAAATTATGCATATACTATGAATTCTCTCTGCAAGTAGATAGTGCCGCTGCCATGAAAGCAGTATCATACAATTCCACGAGAGAAAACCAAGCAAGCAAACAAACAAACAAACAAACAAAAACATTTCCGTGCAGGAAAATGTGTTATTTTTAACTTCATGAAGTCCATGCAGTAACGACGATTTCACGTAACGAGTGGGGTGGAGACACCAAAAAAAAAAATAATAATTAGACCCTCGCGCGGGAAAAGGCGTGTTTCATAAGTAATTGTCATTGTGAAGATGAAAAGGGTAAATTTGAACCCCTCTTTCACCTTCATTAACAGAATTTCATAATTTATTTCCATCACATTTGCCTTCTGAACAGGTTCACAGAAACAACATCTATTAAAAATGCTAACAAAATAGAAAAAATAGAAATATTTAGCTAAAAAAAACAAATCAAGTTTGGTGACGAGTGTCCCCACCCCCGGAAAAAAAATAGGGAGGGGGGCAAGCCCTCACCCGGATGACCGTCTATGAATGAAAGTAATTGATTTAAATTGTGAACAGTGTGACACTGTAAAAAAAATGTGTACAGAAGCGATCATAATATAATATGATCGTATAGTCCCCCTTTGTAGTGTTTTTTTTAATCACGATTGTAGTTAGACAAATATGTTTTGTTGTATTTTGCAGCTTCTGGACCAGCCTTGACAACTGTAGCTATGATTGGGAAATTCGGTATATCGGCCTCCTTTGCGATCGTGTATCTGTACACGGCTGAACTGTACCCGACAGAAATCAGGCAGGTTGAATTAACAGATTGCATGTGTCAGAGCTGTCATTACGATGATTAAAACATATCATGCTGTAATAATGATCGACTCCACATTTCCACATGGACGAGACCCGTGATTGTGGTTCTCTTGAACTCTTATCCCAGCAATTAAAGTTTCACTAACATTCATTTCTCACCTCTCGTGTTAAAAGATGCCTTTGGTCAAAGGCGTACGGGGTGGTTTGTTTGCGTGTTCAAACATACCTTTTCTGTCAAAAAGGAGAGGGACACCCTCCAGGAAAAAAACACTTTCTTTTTTCTCAAAAAAAAAATCCTCTTTCAAAAAGAAAAATGAATGAGTACCGATGATGAACAACCCACGATTCCCATTTTGATTGCCCCCTTTTTTTGCTATTTTTCTCGCCGCATTGATTTGCACCAAAGAACAGTTGTCCTTCGAACTTGATGACCTGTTTTGTCCTTTCATCTGCTTGTCGGATCGATTTGAGCAATGGAACAGCTTCCCCTCGGACTTAATTTTTTTTGGCCTTGTCCGAGGAACTTTATGAAAATCAAAATAATTCGTTACATAGTCAAACATACTACGTGTTGCATTTATACACTATTACACTATTACACTCATCGAGTTTACAAGACGACAAAATGTTCAATACAACAATTTCTTTATCTAGTTTAAATTTGTACCATATGGAGCAGTTTCCCGTAGAAATTGATGATCCCTTTTTTGCTTGTCTAATCGAATTTCGCTATAGATCACACCCCTTTAAAAATCCTGGGTACGCTTATGCCGTCAGTGTTTTACCTTACTTAACATTACGATATGTAACTAAGCCGTTAAAATGTAAATTGGGCGTACCTACAAAAGTTACTGTGTGAAAGGAAAATTTTATGTAGTCAATAGTAAGATACATAAGACTGATCACTAATGACAATATCGTTTCTGTCATCAAGGAGCTCCTTGCTGTCATCCTGAAACCGTTCTGTTAACGTCTTTCTGTCTTACTTTGTACAAAATGTCAACGCAGTTTACCTCTCAAGCTTAAAGTTTTTTTAGGGCACCCTAAAGTCAACCACAGCTGTTGTCATGAGTGTTCTCCCTGTAGATTAAAAATGTTCTTTTCTGTGTACCTGTTTTATTTGCAGAAGTGTCGGTGTTGGTACGTGTTCGATGTTTTCACGCATTGCTGGTATCTTAGCTCCGCTAATTCTTACCTTGGAGAAGTTTTGGCAGCCCCTGCCGTTGGTTATCTACGGCAGTTGCACGGTTGTTGTCGGGCTGCTGTCACTGTTTTTCCCTGAAACCCGTGGACGCAAATTACCCGAGACCATTGAGGAAGGCGAAAACTTTGCGAAGTGAGTTGAAACCGAATGCAAGTCATAACGATCATCTCATCCAAATGACAAGTTGAAATTATGAACCATATTTCTTACGACATATTTGTTTGATGACGGACATATGCATTCGTCTTGTTCCTTGTTGGGATCCGACATTTGCTCTGGCGACGGTTGCTCTCATGAAAAGGGTTAGGGATATATGGATTCCATTGGGTGTCCGGTTCAGAGTAGGCTTGGGGTTAGGGTTAGGGTTAGGGTTGAGATTAAGGTTATTGCATGAAATAATTGCCAGAGCAAATGTCATACAGTTACATGTACTCCTTGTATTTGAATGAGCCATAAAACAATTCGATCAATTCAGTTCTTAGAGCGCCACCAGCGGCAAGCTGAACAAGGTACATTTTTAACTTGTATTTAGACAGAAAATATACAAGCATTAATCACGACCGACCAAGGGTATTGGGGAAACGTAATCAAGGACGGAACGGCGACGAAGTCATGCTAAAATTTCTTAAAATAAAGTCTAAGACGATTCGAAATCCACTGTCCTCGGCCTAACTAAGTTCCAAAGTACGTGGTGTCACTTTCGAGTTTGCTGTGCTGAGGTTTTATCTCCAATTCACATGTTGTAGTTCGGCCTTTACCCAGCGTACCCCTGGTATCACTGAGAGTCGTGAATCGAGTTAATCAACCGAAGTATAGTGCATATATTTTTAAAGTATAAATCCGATAAAACAACATTTTACTTTTCTTTATTTATTCCGTATTGTTTCCTTCTCTCGTAGGAATGCTGACGCAGAAACGAAAGAAGTGCCTTCAAAATACAGCAATGGGAAGTATACTCCGAGCGAAAAGTTTGATGGACCCAAATCGAAGGCTGAGGATGCAAATGAGACAGCTCACACCAATCCTGCATTTTCCGTACAGGATAAAGAATATCCATAGTCCCTAAATGACAACACAAACTTACACTGCAAAAACTAGGGTGTTAAGATTAACACCAAGGGTGTTGCACATATGAATACCGGAAATTGTTTATTTTTCAATACCTTTGGTGTTAAAGCCAATGTTCTTGGTGTTTGAAACATTTCGTTTGGTTGTAGAATTTTACACCACGTCTGGTATCTATATTGCGCAACATCATGGGTGTTACATTTAACACCCCAGTTTTTGCAGTGAAGTGGATATGAATAATGCAGTTTACTTTTGAGAAATAAATGCATATGGATCTGGTTTTTGTGTAGTGTAGGAAGTCTAATGAACAATCAAGGAACATAATTTGAAAAGTTCCTTATGATAGCCTCTGTCAAAATATTGATTTAGTATCATTGGCTGAAAAGCACGCACAAATACTTGGTTTAAATTGGAAATGATTACAGTTGTTTTCATGATTCAATTTAGAAGGGTCGTGGTTATAACATGAATCAGCATACTTTGATAAAGACATTGTACTTCAAACATGTGGATGATGTAGCTTCGATGATACATTACACCTATGAAAATTGATTGTTACAAAATGACTGTACAAAGTGCCAAAATTGACGCCATTATAGACATGTTTCTAGAACATGAATCAGGTACTAGATGACGAGGTCCACAGATGGATAAGTTTACCTTGGCTTGTTTCGAAGAATCAAAGGTATTAGTAGCATTCCTTCCTATCCATGTTGACAGACCGCGGTGCAATCAAACGTTCCAAGTAATGGACCCTAGTGGTATTGACTTTCACATTTATAATCGTATTTGTGACTTAATTTCCATAAATGAACATTATAGGGCGAGAGCTAGCTACTTCTCAATTTACCCCATCGCACCCAAAAGATTTGACCCCTCAAAATTAATTAGACTATCTATGTGATTGAAAAAAGATATGTCAGCTTGGACCCCATTGGTCGTGTTTGGTCCGTCTAGACCGAATTTAAGGGTGGTTTCATTTACCTTAGTCCCACACATATAGATTAGTGGGTATGTTGGCGTCTTCGTTTGACCTGTATACTGCATTGCGTCGGACGCGGTGGCGTTTTGTCTGTCATCTGCTGCTGCGTTATCAATTGATAGTTAATCATAAAATTGCGCAATGAAATGAAATTACGCGCGCGCATATAGACAAAATGCGCACCGCGTCGCACGCATGCAGTATACAGGTCACGAAGACACCAAACATACCCACTTATCTATGTGTGGGACTAGGTAAATGACCCCCCTTAAATTCGGTCTAGGGACCAAACCCGACCACTTGTGTCCAGCTGACATATCTTTTTTCTATCGCATAGATAGTCTAAGTAATTTTGAGGGGTCAAATCTTTTGGGTGCGATGGGGTAAATTGAGAAGTAGCTAGCTCCCAGACTATTAAGATTTCGGTATAGAATGAAGATTGATAATGTCAGAATAGTTCAGAACTATACAGTGCGTCCCAGAAGAAACAGAACCCTAAAACAAAGGCTTATTGTGCGGAATCAGTGGAGCGTACGATTGTAAAAATAAGTTCACAATAAACTTTGATTTATGCTCTTTCAAATGATACATTAAGCAAACTTATTCATGCAAGTATCTCTAATTACCATGACTTTAAAATTTAAAGTGAAAAACCATTTGTTACGCTTTTTGGCTTTGGCACTGTGCGCACAATAGCCAGTGATAGCAGTCCATGTCTTTCTTTTCATGGGTGCACAGTGCCAAAGGCAAAAAGCGTAACAAGTGGTTTTTCACTTTAAATTTTAAAAGTCACGGTACTCAGAGATGCATGCATGAATAAGTTTGCTTAATGTATCATTTGAAAGAGTATAAATTAAAGTTTATTTTAAACTTATTTTACAATCATACGCTCCACTGATTCCGCACAATAAGCCTTTGTTTTAGGGTTCTGTTTTTTCTGGGACGCACTGTATATAGTTCCTTCTTGGTTGTAACCTGATTTGATGATGTCATATTACAGCTAGCGGATAAAAGAGGACCATGCAAATTTAGAAGTTAAGCACAAATCGAATTTTATTGTAAATGCAGTGATGTTCGTCATCATTGTAAAATATTCCGCTCGGTCTGTAGCGTCTGGAGACAATACTTTTATAGATACATACAACTTATAGCTTCTTTTGTTTTGCGCGACAAAAAAAATGTAATTTCATTATTGTGACGTGTATCACATACGCTATTCTCTCATTTTCAGTTGAATTTGTGTTGGATTTCATGTATTACTTTTTCATACGTGTACTTACGTAAATACCCTGAAAAAGACGCGAATGAGTGAACGCACACCTTTAAGACCTATGATAACCTTCCATTTAGCTGCTATAAGAGAAGGAACGGCTGTACACTTCATAGACTTCAATAGAGTTGTTTCAGTTGCTCACACAACAACGTTAAAGTGTCATCCTTACTACCCTTCTTCCTAGGTGGACTCACATTATACTATTCAGAATTGGAAATGACACACTCACTCAACGATTTTAGCATGCTTTTGCATTAATTGCTAGATATATTCGGCAGGCCTTCCTTAAAGCAAAAACTAATAAAATCGGGTGTAATTCTGGCAAACCATATGCAGGGATAGAAACCAGTACTTGAATGCCAACTACATAAAGTATGGAAACCATCTTAAAATTCTATATTGAAATCCTTAGCTAAAAAATCACTAGTTCATTAACAATTTTGTTCCCACTGTAAAATGGCCCCTTCCCTTCAGTACTTTATGTTCGTTAAATTTTTTAATATAGGGTGTCCATATTACTTTTATGATTTTGAATTGAAACTATAACATCAAAAATACTATTTGGTTCTACATAATCAAACAAAATAATCACAAAAAGTATAATACAAACATGACTAGATTAATTTTATTCTTAAAATGAAATATAATTACACACAAAAAAATAATATTTACAATATGAACATTCATCATTATACATTTAATTAAAAATGCAATCTTGAATGGAATACAAAACGAATGACAGAATAATAGGTAGCATGTCTATAACAGAAATCGTAAACGTTTTATAACAAAACAAATTACGAATATCTTGTAAAGAAGTGGTTCATGCAAGATAATTACTTTCCTGCTCTATCACAAGGTCAAATTA
>JZLH01S0615552.1:40803-59859 GCA_001188425.1 Eucidaris tribuloides
ACTCGGGAGGCTGGTATATAAATATTATGCAGACACTGTTTGAACGGAGACTGATATTTCCTAATATGATTCGATAAGATAAGTTTTCTGCTCATAAAGTTCTTGAAGGGAAGCTATAGGCCTACTTTCTCCTTTCTTCTCCAAGGCGGGGGAGATTATCCAATGCAGGCGCAACCACGGCAGAGGTGTTGAAACACAAAATTTAGATTTTTTTTTTTTTTTTTGCTCCCCCTCCCGCAACTCGGTTTTATATTTTCCCAGGAAACGGTTTTGATGGTTTGGAAAGACTTCCAACAAACAAAAATGCCAATATGTTTCAGAAAGAAGACCACACACAGTGAAGAAGAACGCGTCTGCTATCTTCGTAAGTCAGTGGTAAGGGGGATACGGCTTCTAATTAAAGACAGTGGCCTTCGCTCCACATCGTATCATGTAAAGAAAAGTCAGATGACAGTAAATTTTAGAATGTTTGCAATATAAACCACCTTTATAATTGAGAAAGGACAAGAATATAACTTGAAACAGGTTCTGTCTAAAATATGGTCTACATCCTCCTCAGTGGCGTATCTCGGAAATGCAGCGCCCGGGGCAAGTGCTAAAATTGCGCCCCTTCCAACAATTGAAACAGGGGGCAGGTACTGAAATCGCGTCCCTTCCAACTTTTTTTGGCCTGTATAGCTTCAAGAGTTATTCGTGAAATTGATATTTCAATGTCTTTTTTCCTCCCCCTTTTCTACCAGTTTCTTCCCCTTTTCTTCATGTTCCCTTGTTTTTCTTCAAACTTTTGCCTTTTTGCGCCCCCTGCAAATGGCGCCCGGGGCACGTGCCCCCCTTGCCCCCCGCTAGATACGCCACTGATCCTCCTTACCACTAGGATGTGCTTTCTTCTTCGCTGGGTGTGGTCTTCGCTTCAGAGTAACATGTCGGCATGTTTTGTTTGTTGGAAGTCTTTCCAAATCATCGAAACCGTTTCACGGGAAATATGAAACCGAATTACGATGCACCCCTAAAGGGAGCAAAACAATGTTAAATTTGTGTTCCATCTGCATGCCGTGGGTGCGCCTGCATTGGATAATCTCTCCGCCATGGAGAAGAAAGGAGAAAGAATATTGATTGACTTCATTTCAAATAAGTTGTTGTTTTCCAATAATAACTTCACTAGGACTTCATTATAGGAATACCCCTTCAACTCAAAATGCATGCGTTATAGTGTATGCTGCAATACTTTTGGCAAGGGAGGGTATAATTATGAATGTATAGTTTTTGAAGATAAAGATGCCTTTATAGGGGAAAAAAATGCATGTTACATATTTGTAACGGCGACCTGTAACAACACTCTGTAAAAATGATATTCCAATGGGCTATGTGAAGTAAATAGTGGCACGAAAATTGGCACGTATGTCGCATATCTACAAATATAAAGTTATTTTTTCTTGAAAATTGTTTTTTGTTAATTATGCTAATTTATGTGTAAATAATCTGTGAAATCATACTTTTTGCTCTAACTCACTAATTAACCTTTGTGGTGTTCTTAGCAAATGTACATGAAAAAATGTGATATTAGAATCAATTTCTAATGTATTTTATTGTTTTTGCTATTTCTTATGTATTTCTTTGGGGTTTTTTTACCTTTTGTTTTTATTGCTTTTTCGATGAAATTTGTCGGTGACACTTATGCAATCATAAACAGCATAAAATTAAGTAATTTGAATCAGTAAAAGCAAAAATATTTATACATTTATAATTTTTGGCTGAAAATACAATTTGTATTGAAATTGTACACAAAATTACGTTTTTGAGCAATTTTTGGTGCGACGTGCATGTACAAAATTATGCTTATCTTCGGAACCGCGTACCCCGGCGTCGCAAATTTGGTCTTAAAAGATGCGGGAGACTCGGAGGAAAAAAGTCATGAAGCATCGCGGCGAAAGCTTTCCGCGTTGCGGACACATTGCGCGAAATGTCGAGGGGGGCCTCTTAGCCCCTCCCCCCCCCCCGGCCAGAGATGGTGAAAGAAAAATGCCATATCAATCAATATGTTTACTTATTGTGTCTTGCATGAGCGGTGATTTCATGTAACGGGTGGGGGACAGAAACACCAAAGGCGAAATAATTACCCCAGCGCGGAAAAAAGAGCGCGTGTCATACAATTTTGTTGGTCATTGTTAAAACGCGGAAAGTGCATGTAAAGTTGACCCCCCCCCCCCGCATTAACCAAGTTTAATAACTTATTTCCGTCACATTCGTATTTTGAACGGGTTTGCAGACACAAAATATATCAAAAATGCGTACAAAATTGAGATAAAAATATTCAGCTTCAAAAATCGAAGGGGAGCGATCCCCCCCCCGAAAAAAAATCGAGGGGGGACACGCCCACCTCCCCGGTCGCCACCTATGGACTGTCTTGACAGAATGGATAAAACGATGAAGGAACGCGTTTTCGTCTTGGATCCCTGTAGTCGGGCGAATAATAAAGTATGGATCAAATTAAAAACTGGGGTGTTAAATTTAACACCCATGGTGTTGCAAAATATACATACCAGACGTAGTGTAACATTTTAACACCACGGGTGTTATTTTAACACCAAACGAATTATTAAAGCACCAAGAGCATTGGCTTTAACACCAAGGGTGTTGAAAATCAACACCCTTGTTAGATTTAACACCCCAGTTTTGCAGTATAACTGATAAAAAAACTGTAAGTAAAACATTTCCCAACACCGTGTTTTCCTTTTCCTTCATTCAGGTGCCGATGAGACACACATTTAGCTTGGAACAGAAACGTATTCTAATGAAATACTTCGAGCAAGGCATGGTGGGACAGAGCCTCATGTACCAGGAGAAAATACAGCAATGTGCTCAAGAAGCGGCGTTGGAATTCGATGTGGTTCGGGTAAGATAACGATTATTTTCCCAGATTCTGAATTCCTCATTTCCTATGAACTTTTTTTTTACAACGGCGCATGCGCAGTTACAATATGGTATTGCTGAAGGGCATACTTCGGACAACTGGCATTACGGGAACGTAACGCCAACACTGCAAAAAATGGGGTGTTAAATAACTTAAATTTGAAGGCAAGGTCCACCCTGACGTTAAGTTGGTTTTAATAAAAACAACAATGAGAGAAGTATTAATGCAAGTTGGCGAATCCCAAGCTAGCGATTATTTCTTTAATTTTCAGATTGTGAGTCCATGCGGCAGCTCCTCATTTGTATGTATTTATTCCTTAGTGCCATTTTTCAAATTAGATAATTTGCGTTACCTGTGCGTTTCGTATTGAATTATAAAATTATGTTACATGTTTGTAAAAATTTAGTGTAGCGACCTTAAAGTGCTCTGTACGAGTACCCTCGCCCCGTGACAAACCAACGTTTTATTGAAGGATTTATGGATTACGAATGTAGGTTGTGGTCAAATTTGGTTGGCAGGGTGGTTTTTGACAAAACCGCATTTTGGGCGACAAAATCATGATTTTTCTTTTTTTCTAGCCAACTGTTATTTGATGTGGAGTGCCAATTTTTTTGATGGTTGTATTTTTAATGTCTGAACTCTGATGCTATTTGTTATTGATAAACTGTAATAAAGGTGTTTTTGGCGGACTTCATTTGTTGTCTGGCTAATGAAAATTTCGTGTTTTCGTAAAAGGGGACACACCCCTGTGTTTTGGTTTTGTATAGTAGTCTTAAACTGTTACACCGTTCTAACGTGTGGTAGTAGTTTAAACAAAACATAATCCGGAGTATTTTTCACAATAAAATGTTTTGGTCAAAAAATTGGAAAATTCTAAACTCGTTTTGCCCAATATCTGAAATATTTAGCATTTTTGTTACTTTTGTTTTATATTAAGAGATAGATTCAGAAATGGATTGCTGTCAACATTTTTGTGGCGGGGTGTTTTGCCGGGCCAAAAACGCATTTGAACAAATCATGATTTTTCTATTTATACCAACCAATTTGACGTGAATGTGCCTTTTGTTATGAATTACATTTATTACATTGTCTGAAGAGTCGGATGTAGTATTGTTGTAACATGCCAATAAAGGGTTTAGGGTCCGCCAGGGAATCTTCCTTTTTCGTAAAATAAGAAAATGTGGTTTTGTTTACCGTACGGTTATTTGGTAGGATCGTCTTGTATGACTAGTGGCCACAGTTTCTATATTATGGCAATCATTTTAGAATTAGACAGTAATCTGTTGCTTTTACTCAAAACTAGGCAATTTGGTCAAAATTGGAACATCGATAATAAAATCTTTTGCCCTCCGTGATATAATTAGCATTTCGTTTACTTTTCAATTTATGATTATAAGTGTTACATTAATTGAGATCAACATAACCCGCAAACGGAAACGTGGGCCTGAATAATCGAATTATGAGCTCGAAGTAAGCGTGGATCTCATTTGAAATCCGCGCGAGGAACATAACCCTGCTTGCTATGATAAGGGCAGTGTGTGAATTGGGAGGTCAGTATTACTATTCAAATGCGAAGAAAACATAGCCGATTAAGTGTCGTTTATGGATTTTTGTTTCCTCGCGAAAAATTCAAATCAGGTCTTACGGTTCTACAATTCACTGGAAGCTGAATTTCTCTTATATTTAAAGGATCCAGATGTTATTTCGTCTAATGCTTTTGTATTTTCAATGTTGGTTGTAGCATGCAAAAGAGATCTCTGCTCGAGCAGTTGGGTAAATATTATTTCAAGTGTGTATTAATTGTTTCTGTTGTAGCGACAATTTGTGTTCGGTTGTTGGAAAGTCAATCAATAAATTTTTAGAGTTCGACATATTAGTGTCCAGCCTTATAGTAGATTTTAGGAAGATTTTCCAAATATCAGAAACTTGCAAACAAGTTTGAAGAAATAAGCTTGCTTGCTAACTTATCGGTTTTTGTTTGTATTAGGTTTAATAACTTGATTTTAGCGCGACGTCAGAATCAGTCATTGAATATTAAACTAACATTTTCGCCACATCTTTAAAGTTTTTGGGATCGACTAACAAGCTTATAAAGTAGTACATTTAGTTTCAAACTGGTTTTAAGTTTGTTTTTCTTTCTTATAAAACTATATTAGTTAAATATAGCAAACGGCTTGGCATCTTGATTTAAATCTTGTAAGTCATAATAACAGCGAGTGTCAGAATTGCAGGGGATTTGCTGATTATTTATTTCGTGGTCCCTGTGATTGGGACAGAGGAAGGATGGTGATGATACACCAGCTCTATATATGCCTTTTTGCGTGCTGAGATAGTTTCATGCTCAAACTAAGTTAAATTTAATCTTTGAATTACTGTTTTTATTTGAACATTAAATAGGTAATGTATCTTCATTTGTATTCTATAATTATCTTGCGCTCATTGCACACTTGTGCCAACACGTATTTCATGAGACCTTCGAATCGCTCTTCGAAGGGGGCGATATACAGATCATTTTATGCTTACCCGTTCTTCGGTTCATATTTCTTGAATGGTATGTCTGCTGATCAGACGTAATACGAGATCACTCTTTATTACAAAATTGTGTAGTCTATGGGAATGTGACACAATTTACTGGTTTTCTTTATCTACTCTATTATAAATTAAATGATTACAGCGTTCGAGTGCTTATATCCATCCGAAAATTAGCCCGGGTCTTTAATATAATTGATTATGGTTTACTTTAGTTTTTTTTTACGGTTTGATCAGTCTTGCGTGCATTAAAAGTATCTTCCTATGTAAAAGACTAGGTTTTGGGCAATTTCTGAAGGTCAATGAACTAACGTGTGTTGGCGCTGTATTACTGCCGCTTTGCTGAGAATAATGTGTATTAGTATGAACAAATGTATAATACTATCATGCATAATTAATATAGTTGTATTGTAATGATTGATATGTCTTATGTATAATATCGTGCAAATAAGATAATTCAACTTACTATTTTTAGTTGCTTCATCAATCATTGAATGGCAAGAATGAAATTATTACCTCATTCCTGAACTTCACTAATATATCAATAAATTATGGAGGGATTCAGGATGTACAGATCTCAGTTGTCCAGCTGCCAATGGATCAATGGCAGAAATAATATTCATTCTTGAATTTTGTTTTCTTTTATGTTATATATTTTGTCTATTTCGCTCTGTAGCCACTGCGTTTATTTCATTTTTTTTATGAGAATAAAAATAAATAATAATAAAATAAACGTGTGCAATAATCGTAGTTTAACGATGATACAGGTTTCGTTACGTACTTTATTGACATGCGACAGGGGCTTGAAGGGATAGGCGTGGCAGGGAGTGTAAATGAGTACTTGGTAAGTGAGAATAAAAATTAATATATGTGTGGCTGAGTGCCTCCTGGCGCTCAATACTGCCAGATGAATGGTACAATCTTTATGCAGGTTAAACTTATCCAGTAACCAGGGTATAATATCCGATCCATAGCGACTGATTTCGAAGGTATTATGCGGTATATTAGAATGGATTTTTTATTGATTATTATTATTATATTGTTATTTTGATTTTTTTATTTTTTATTTTATTATATTATTATTTTTTTATTAATTTATATATTATTGTTTCTTGTGTTGTTGTTGTTGTTGTTGTTGGTGTTGTTGTTTTGCATTTCAATCAACGATCTCTGTCGAACACTCCAGCTATTAACCTACCATCAATAGGTGCAGGACTTTTTTTTTTTTTTAAGAACAATGGGTTGGCAAGCAGAGGCGGCACTAAGATGGCGAGAAGGGGCAACATCTCGGCTCCCCTATTTCTGTCTGAAATTTATGACTTGTTGTTGATTTTGGAAATCCCCCGGTAAGATGATTTTTTCGATGCTGTGAAGCTAAAAGTTGTGAGGTGATATCAATTTGTTTTTCCGACCACTCCCTCACTCCCCACTGAGCGAATTTCGCGCCGGAAGATTTTACCCGTACGTTCATGTTGTAGTGTATTGTGGGAAATTTCTATATGCTTTGACTTATATAATTCCGGAGCACTTTTTAGATACATGCTGACTTTCAGATTGACTATAACACGACACAATTTGCTGCCTATACAGAAAGTTATTCACTTGCACTACTACAGCTATTTTGCCTAACATAATTGCATATTTAGTATATTTCTTTGATTTTGGCCTCAAATAGATTTTCTGGCCCAGTGTCCGTTATGTGTCTATGGTTGATTCTAATATTAATTTTGTACATTAGTTCATAAGTGAACGGTACATTATGCTAATTTCTTACGATGGATGGGGCAAAGGGTGTTTTATTATCTATTTGCCGTGTTTTGAGTAAGAGTAAACGGTTGCTCTTTAATTAAGAGGAATAAATCGATGAGCATACATTGGGATCCTTTAAATAGGGTGAAATTAGGTTAGTGGATATTATAGTGGCGTTGACTCTGATTGATTTTTTTTTATCGCGTTGGAAAATCATAGAACACCACTATAAGGCTATTGTTTTTCGTTTGCATTTTTGATAGGTAATACTGCTCCAGATTTCCCACATGGCCTTCATCAATGGCTAAGGGCATAGAGGTTGGTTTCTTTTCGTCTGCGGGGAGTTCTGCAATGAAATCCATGGCTTTAATACGGAGGCTCTGTTCGATTTTCAGGACACGTTCCGTTTGCTGGTTTGTTGATCGTCAAGTATTAATTTTGTAAACTTATGAGCTCAAGTATAATTGAAAAGTACAGAATATATAGCTAAATATATTCCACATGGGGCAAGTTTTTTATCGTGTTCTCAATTTTTTTGACCAAAATTGCTAGTTTTGAGTAAAGAACAGTTAATTCTTATTTTAAATGGTTGCCACAGTTTCGAACTTGCACTAGTCGTCACATATCGTCCGGCGAATATACCGCTACGGTAAACATCTCGGGATTGGACCTCTTTAAAAAATCACGTTTCTTATTTTTTAGCCAAATAAGGAATTCCCGCGGCCTAATCCTTTTATTTGCATTGTTTACAACAATATACATCCGGGAATCTTCGAGGACAATGTATAAATGTGATTCACACAAACGGACATTCACATCATTGCTAGGTTTTGGTTGAAAATAGGAAAATCATGTTTTTGTGCAAAAATGCGTTTTTGGCCCCAAAACACCCCTGTCACGAAATGTTGACAACATCATCTTTGTTTATCTTTTCTGAGATAAATAACCAAAGTAACAAGAATATGCATATATTTCAGATTATTGGGCAGCAATGTAGTTTTTATGAATTTCTCTCAATTTTTGTCCACATTGCATTTTTTGCTGGAAAATTATCCGATATATGTTTTTGGTTTAATGACTACCGACAGTTTAGAACGGTGTCCAGTTTTTTTAACATATTTTATACAAAGCCAATCAGAGTGGTTGGTGGTCCCCCTTTTAACGAAAAAATCAAAATTTTCTTCTTTTTAGCTAAAAATGAGTTTTCCCGCCACAAGCCTTTAAGTGAATGTTTAATAACAATACCTCAGGAGTTTTTCAGACGTGTAGAATTACAGATCCATTCAAATAATTGCACCCTCACATCAAATATATCAGTTTTGCATAAAAATAGAAAAATATGATTTTTGTCCAAAAATCGGTTTTTTGGTTAAAAAAGCACCCGCCACCAATTTTGACCAACCATCATTTCTAATCTATATATCATCCTTCGAATAACACTGTTGTGTTTTGTTCTCGGTGGAGGGTTCCGACAAATGAGGTCTGCGCCGCTACATAATTAATTATCCGACATAAGTCGATGTATGCTCAATATTTAATGATTATGGGGGAGCGGCTTTTGTGACTCAAAATTAAAAACTTTGAAAGTTCATAACTCGTATTTCTGTTTCTTTGGTGGATTTTAGCAAAACTTTCTTGATATGTTTCTCTCACTTGTTCTGCTTTTATTAACACTTGACGCACGGGTGAACCCTGTCTTTACACACATGCAGGGAGCGCGTCACGGGGGGGGGGGCGGCCGCCCCTGATTATTTTCAAGTAATGAAAATTAGGGTTTTTTAGTGTGTGTCGAAAGTTTGTCCCGTGGAAAATACATGTCTTTGGCACAATTTTTGTAACGACCCCCCCCCCAATTTCCTGAGCGACTTTTCGGCCTTTTTGCGCCAATTTTGTGTACCTTTGCTTGTGTTCCAAACTTAATTTCTGAATCTGATCACGTTAAATTGTTTCATTCAGGTTGAATTTGTTCGGAAACGTTTTTGCCAAATACTATATGTATATTTTAGTACATGATATTCACCCTTTTACAGGAGTGAAAAGTGAATTAAGTTCGATATTCAGTTATTTTTTTGACATGAATCAGTTGAAAATGAGGCGTTGCACCGTTTGTCACGTCTGATCGTAGTTGGTTTATTCTAATGTCATTACCAATTCAATATCTCATTCAACCGCAGAATTGGATTGGCAATCAAAGACGAAAGCGTCGCTTGGAGGAAGTTCAACGAGCGTGCATGCACAGCTACATGGACAACGTACCTCAAGGGGACAGCCCAGAAGGAAGCATTCCCAAACTTCCGCACATGGTCCCTGCCATGAACCATCGCCAAACTCAGGTCCTGTTCCTTCCTCATATGGCGAAACAGAACCAACACCCACCACATACGGGACCACCGCCACATGGACCGCCACCAGTTGATGGTACCAACCATAGTTTGGAGGGTACCCACGGTGACAACCAGACCACACCAACGACACCTACACCTTCCACTCCAACGACACCCTCAACTCAGCCGGTGGTACCACCACAACCACCACATTCTCAATCGACCACCAATCTCCGAAGTATCCCTCGCTCCATCTCGGCCCAGTCTGGCACCGCTTTTCCGTCAATCGTCAGCGCTCCTGTGAATATGCCCGAAACGGGACCAAGTGGTATGCAGTCGCCATCCTCAGCGCCCCCGTCGGCGTCGCAAACATCCAATCTGCGTCCCGCGCAATCTCCGAGCCACCTAGCTTCCCCACCTTCATCGATGGCGGGTGCTTTTCAAGACGAGGAGATCGCTTGTCACCCGACTCCAATCCGCGGCTTCTTTCAAGCACCTCGCCAGCGTATCTCACAGATAACATCCCTGAACGCTCATCCGGGGTTTCCCCCTCACCAGCGGATGTCTCCTCCTCACATCGCGATGTACCCACCGAAGATGGCACCCCCGAAAGAATCGGAACTCAGACATCATGAAATTCGACGTGTCGTCGAACAAATACAGATGAACGTAAGCATGATCATCTCTCATGGGCGGATCCGGAGATTTAAAGTGGGGATGGGTTCAGAAAAACGTTGGAAAAAAAGAGGTCATCAGGTTTTGTCGCCGTGGTTCTGTTCTTAAAATTTCTTGAATAGATAAAATACAAGTCCTTACGGTTCCGCCAACATGTTTTGACGTATAAATGAGGGTTAAAATGTTATACCACATCCGCTATTGAAACCTTTTATCAAACAGTGGGTCCAGAAAGATCGAATTTCATACATGGAGCCCTGAACTATCTGGCTCTCCAACGAAACAAACAACAAATGATTTAGTTACCCGTCTCCCGGCCCGTTTCATTGTCATTAGCCAACATAGCATAAGGGTAATACCACTACCTTGAAAATAGTTGGTCCTGTTGGGTCATTCCTCTTCTAGGTAAATTTGATCAAATAATTGTTTTATCGAACAGAGGTTACAAGAAACCTGTATAATTATGTAAATATCTACATTTATCAATCGAATCATGTCGAAGACATAGCGACTTCTTAAACTACAAATTCTTTCTGAAACGTAAATTTGGCAAACAGACAACTCAATCCAACAAGAGATAAAGACACTACAGTCTAGTTTTAGGTTTCAAGTATCGTCTGATCTCATTAACATTATCGGGAAAGTATTCTGCTATTATCTTTTGACTGTTCGTAACTAATTTTCTGTATGTTCATTGTGAACTGCGTCAATTTTAAATGTGTTTTTCTTAAAATTATGGCTTAATGAGTTAGTCAAATTTGCATCTCACAGGCTTCTTTGCAGAATTCGACCTTGCACAAGTCAAATTATCACCTATCTCGAATATTTTGACAGTACCAATTTGCATTTTGATTTCTTTAATAGGAAGTTATTCATATGAGACGAATTTCTAACTTGAAATTTGCCTAGGTCGAACATTTTTTAAAGAGTCCCAATGACCCCAAATGTGTGTTTAATCATTCCCCTAAGTCGAAGTGGCAACGACTGTAATTCTTGATAGTCTTTAATGGATTGACCTTTTGATCTCTTCTGGTGAGCTTGACTGAACAGATGTCATTGAGTTTCCCTTTCTCTCTGCCTTTCTCACTTCCCGTGCATTACAAACCTCTGTTTTCTAATATCTTCATCTCCAACATAAAAATGTGTACAAAACTGTAACTCGAATTTCATCTGAAGTCAAAGTGATTTTGTAGGGTACCACAGAGATTCGACTAAGGCGAAGTTGATGTTCTTCTTATTCAAAATGGCATACCAATAGTAACACGCATTGTACGTTTTACCGGATACGCCTAATATGAGCCCATAGTCCAACCCTTATGCTAGGTTCACACTACCGATCTGCCAACTCGATGAGGCCCGATGAAGCCAAGTTTTGGCCTTTTCGGTCCAGTTCGGCCGGTAATCGGGGCTCAATCTACCATGATCTGCGCCCGTCTGCCTTGATCGACATCGTTCTGGATACCTACTCGAATATTTTTGACCGCCAAAAACATTCGAGTAGGGAGCCAGAGCGTTGTTGATCACCCCGATCAAGGTAGATTGACCCCAATTACCTTGCCGAGCGAGACCGACTAGGCCCAATATTGGCCTGATCGGGCCTGATCGAGTTGACAGATCGGCAGTGTGAACCTAGCATTAATTATGTTGGGTGTGCAATGCCGATCTGTCAACTCGATCAAGGCAATATTGGGCCTGGTTGGTCAAGCTCGGCAAGGTAATCGGGGTCAATCTACCTTGATCGGGGTGATCGACAACGCTCTGGCTCTCTACTCGAATGTTTTGGCATGTTTAAAAGACTCGAGTAGGTAACCAGAACGATGTTAATCAAGGCAGACGGCCGCCGATCATGGTAATTAGTTCGCACTGCTGATCTGTCAACTCGACCAGGGCAATGTTGGGCCTGGTTGGTCAAGCTCGGCAAGGTAATTGGGATCAATCTACCTTGATCGGGATAATCGACAACGCTCTGTCTCCTTTCTCGAATGTTTGTGGCATGTTAAATATACTCGAGTAGGTAACCAGAACAATGTCGATCAAGGCAGACGGACGCCGATCATGGTATATTGAGCCCGATTACCGGCCGAACTAGACCGAAAAGGCCCAAAATTGGCTAGATTGGGCCTGATCGAGTTCACAGATCGCCAGTGTGAACCTTACTGATGATCAATTGCCTCTGCCACCCACTTGCGCAAATTTCATTTGAGTGTCCGTAATTATTCTCTTCTAGTTGGACAGACTTGAACAACTCGGATGCGAGTCGCTGCTCGCCACCGTGTCCACCGCCGACCGCTCCGCCTATGTCTGCGGCACCCCGATCGCTCTGCAGTACTTTACAAAGGTGAACAAGGACCTGCCGATGGCGGAGTACATCCACAAACAGGCGACGGACGATCCCCAGCAGCTCGCCGACGAAAAGAATGGACGAAGTCCCACGGACGCCAGCGAAGAGAACTGTCAACAGACGACGAGCGGGAAGATCAAGGAGAATCACAGGTCGGATGGTACGACCGCTGCGATTGGTCAGATGGATGCGGATCGCGGCAGATTTAAAGTGGCGGATGGATCGTCGCTTGGAGGAAGTTCAACGAGCGTGCATGCACAGCTACATGGACAACGTACCCCAAGGGGACAGCCCAGAAGGAAGCATTCCCAAACTTCCACACATGGTCCCTTCCATGAACCCTCGCCAAACACAAGTTCTGTTCCTTCCTCATATGGCGAAACAGAACCAACACCCACCACATACGGGACCACCGCCACATGGACCGCCACCAGTTGATGGTACCAACCATAGTTTGGAGAGTACCCACGGTGACAACCAGACCACACCAACGACACCTACACCTTCCACTCCAACGACACCCTCAACTCAGCCGGTGGTACCACCACAACCACCACATTCTCAATCGACCACCAATCTCCGAAGTATCCCTCGCTCCATCTCGGCCCAGTCCGGCACCGCTTTTCCGTCAATCGTCAGCGCTCCTGCGAATATGCCCGAAACGGGACCAAGCGGTATGCAGTCGCCATCCTCAGCGCCCCCGTCGGCGTCGCAAACATCCAATCTGCGTCCCACGCAATCTCCGAGCCATCTAGCTTCCCCACCTTCATCGATGGTGGGCGCTTTTCAAGACGAGGAGATCGCTTGTCACCCGACTCCAATCCGCGGCTTCTTTCAAGCACCTCGTCAGCGTATCTCACAGATAACATCCTTGAACGCTCATCCGGGGTTTCCCCCTCACCAGCGGATGTCCCCTCCTCACATCGCGATGTACCCACCGAAGATGGCGCCCCCGAAAGAATCGGATCTCAGGCATCATGAAATTCGACGAGTCGTCGAACAAATACAGATGAATGTAAGCATGATCATCTCTTATGGGCGGATCCGGAGATTTCAATTGTGGGAAGAGTACAGAAAAGAAAAAAAAGAAAAAATTGAAAGAGGTCCTCGGGTTTTCCGCCATGGCTTTCATTCTTTAAAGTGATAGGCTAACATTGTGGAGCTTTAATTTAAAAAAAATGTCAAACTTTGATATCTGAGTTATATAATAGTGTTTGAATGGACAAATAAACACCCTAGAATACAAAAAAAATGAAATTTATGCTGCCACTGGCAAGATATGAATGAATAAACAATTTAAACTCGGGGTGAGTAAAAAATAGCCTAGATCTACACACAGTAAGTCTATGGGAGGAAATGGGGGGGGGGTGAATCCGGTCATCTTACGATTTTCACTTTTTTAAAGCATTAATAATCATTTTGAAATAGTTTTTTCAGGGCTTCATTTTTAGACCTTATATCAAAGACACTGGTAGCATGGGGAATCATGTAGCTCAGATTTTTTTAATTGTGGTAAATGTTAGCCAGTACCTTTAAATTTCTTGAAGAAATAAAAATAAGAGTTCTCACGTTTCGGAAAAAAAATGTTTTCACCTAATAGACCTGTTCTGTTTTGAGAACGGAACATCGCTTCGTCCTCCATACTTGCGGGGCTTCCACGAATATAACAAAACATTAGTGTCTTTATCTATACATTTCTTTAGTTCTGGAACAACCTAGGCTGTTTTATCATCTTCCGTTGTGTTCTAGCTTTATGGCGCACGTCACGATCTCGAAACCGAACAGGTCTATTGAAAAGTCATACCACATGCGAAATTGACACCTTTTGTCCAAAAATATGTCCTGGAAGGCAGATCGAATTGCATACATTGCGCCATCTAAAATGACCCACCCGTTGACAGCTCGATAGACCGAAGATGGCGACCATAGTTTTGAGAGTTTTAAAATCTACCTATACATGTATGGTTGTTTCAATTGTGCAAATTCGATTAAAATGAAGGAAGTGAAGGAGCGGTAGGTAATCGAATTATAATCAAATACATTAATCATGGTTTTAAGCAGGGCTGGATCTTGGCATTTGTTGGTACTAGCCAGTCGGGCAGGTAACTTTTCTAAGTTATCTGCCCGAAAGGAAATTTACCTGCCCCAATACAGCGTAGACTCGACATCTAAAAAAATAAAATTTCCCGCGAGCCAGTAAGGTAACTTTCTGTTTTTTACCCGCCCGACGACAAGATCACCCGCTATGGGAGGGCGAGTGCTAATGTCCAGCCCTGGTGTTAAGATTACATTCGTGATAGTCAAATATACTGTCCATTAGTACCCTCCACAATCTTCGGTCTATCGGACCTTCGGTTTATCGGGATTCCTCCTTCATACCCAGGGTAACATATTATGTATTTGTAGGATTATCCAACCCTTTACTGATGAACTTTTGCCTCTACATATCCACTTGACGGTGCAAATTTCACAAGAGAGTCCCTAATTCTTCTCTTCTAGTTGGACAGACTTGAACAACTCGGATGCGAGTCGCTGCTCGCCACCGTGTCCACCGCCGACCGTTCCGCCTATGTCTGCGGCACCCCGATCGCTCTGCAGTACTTTACAAAGGTGAACAAGGACCTGCCGATGGCGGAGTACATCCACAAACAGGCGACGGACGATCCCCAGCAGCTCGCCGACGAAAAGAATGGACGAAGTCCCACGGACGCCAGCGAAGAGAATTGTCAACAGACGACGAGCGGGAAGATCAAGGAGAATCACAGGTCGGATGGTACGACCGCTGCGATTGGTCAGATGGATGCGGATCGCGGAAGAGAAGGTCACGAGCTGACCAATGAAGAGGAAGAAGACTTGTGTATGATGGATGACGATGAAAACGTCATTCGAGCAGGTTAGTTTCATCACAGGTGATTGAATTCCTTGAATTAAAACTCTAATCACTTTTATTTTCAATATATTAATGAGGGTCTAAACTTCGAACAAATCGGTGAGTCCCAGACTCCCAGCTCCTTTTCTGTATACTTTTGAATTGGGTTTAAACAAATTTGCTGTTGATAACGTCTCTCTGCTCACAAGAGCGTTCAAATCATTTGTCCTATAACATAGTCATAATCATTAAAAAATAATTGTTAACGTCATAAAGGCTTCGTTAACCTGTTGCAAACTTTTACAGACATCGGTGGAATGTCATTGATTCCTTCTGGTTAAGATCGACGATCTCCCAAAATTACCTCTGGTTAAATTCAGCTAATTCAATATTGGCAGAAATACAACATAATACATCCATCTCATTGTTAAAGTAACTCGCATTTTCTTTCGACTTTAAGAGTTCTCCACATTGTTTGTATTGACTTTTTGTCTTCTTGCAGGAGAGGAGGTATACATCGTTAACAAAGACCGCTTCGTCATTGGAACCGGGATGCTCTTTCCGAAACCACACGACAAGATGACCTTCAAAACTTCAGGCTCTCCCGAGTATGTGAATTAAGCCCATCAGTCCCATTGGCGTAAGATGATGTATTTTAATACTGCCTATTGTGAAGTCGTGATATTCAGACTGTTAATGTGTACATGCGACCGCACCTAACACACGAAGTTCCGGCGTCTTCGGTAGCAAACATAATTAGTTCTCATCATTTTCCAATATACATACAGTACGTCAGATTTTCACTAAATTTTCATTTTTCTGAAATATCAGTTGTTGATTATTATTATTATTTATTATTTATTATTATTATTATTATTATTATTATTATTATTATTATTATTATTATTATTATTATTATTATTATTATTATTATTATTATTATTATTATCTATTATTAATTATTATTATTATTATTATTATTATTATTATTATTATTATTATTATTATTATTATTATTATTATTATTATTATTATCATTATTAATTATTTATTATCATTATTAACCCAGTTTTTCCAGTGAACAAATATCAGTTGTTGATTATTATTATTATTATTATTATCATTATTATTACTTGTAAGCTGCGCTTTTCCTAAGATGGCCCAAAGCGCTTACAAGAAAAATTACACAAGGTTTAAAGTAAATATTACAATTCTACGAAATCTGGGTTAGAAAAAAGAAATGTTGTAAGTAACTTAATTCTTTGAGAGGCAATACAACAGAATCATTTGAGACTTTTAGACTTTTGAAAAACAAGTGAGAAGAAATTGGAGTTTTGATAAAAACTTAGAATAAGTGAAAAATTAGTGTCGTGATTTTGAAAGTTTTAGAAAGGTGCAATTCGTTTTCGTGAATAATTGATGCTTTTATCGAAAATATGCAAAATTATGTCTATGTGCTTTTTTTTTGTACCTGAACAGTGCTGTTTATAAAATCTTGCTTGAGTGACCTCGTTTGGAGGACATTATTCAAAATTTCTTGTTTCTTGTTTCAAGTGTTTCGTTCTTCTATTAATGTCCATGGTCATTGGTTGTTATTTTACTCTACAGTGTGAATAATGTAGGCTTACGTTTCCAAAGATTCTTCAGCATCAAGTATTATCTGCTATATAGGCTCATTTGAACAATATTGATTAAATTATTGTGTAGATCATAATGTGTCAGCCAATCATGAACGTTGATTGCAGGTGTAAGTATAAAATAAAGACCGACGTTTTCCGCGTTGCGGATTTTCCGCGAAAATCACGGAATTTGAGGTATAATGCGGAAAACAGCATTTTGAACAAAAATTAAAAATCATGTCTAAAAATTTCCCCAAACTAAATGAATAAATATTTGTTGAATAAAACTAAACTACTCTATCAAAAAGATGCCTAATAAAGCCAAAGAAATCATGCATTACCTGTAAATATGTCCCCAAACCCGAATCAAAACCCCCATGGGCCTAGAAAACTTGACGTTATTGTTATTTTTTCCAACAAAATTCAAGTCGGAAAATTGCAATATTACAACGCGGACAAAAACGGAATTTGACATTTGTAAAACGGAAAACTTTGGTCTTTAGTATAAAGGGTACTACTTGTTTTAAGAGCACTGAGGTAGATTAGTGGTACAGACGATTTGTTAAAAAAATTCATCTCAGTGTTTGAAGAAATGACACACCACGACGGATAACATTACAGTTCAGAACAAACAAGAACACAACAAAACGATGCTTACAGCTCAAAATAACTAATCGTGCCAAATTTCATACTTATTTTCTATTCAAATTCAGTTTGTTATTATGTGTGTTAACCAGAGATGCCAGTTTTACTGATTCTCAACCCGCCAAAATCAGTGAAAATCCGCCAAATTTGCATTTGATGCATTTCATGGGTAGTATGCCCTAGATGGTTAGAAATAACGTTGTAATCAATTTATAACCATTTTGAAGCCTCTGCCGCGGCCCAAAATTTGGGTGCCGCGGTTTACACGCAGCCATTGTGCACGTGAAGATATGCGCGCCGCTACTTTCGGACCGCGGGTTGAAGAAGTTTTTTGTCGCGGATTGGCTTATTTTCCCCCTTTTACTGAAAATAATGATTTTTTTTTCAGGAATGCCTGAAAACCGCCAAAATACCGCCAAAAAGCCGTTTGGCGGGCACTTCAATTTTCTGCCCGTCAAACAAAGTGAAAAACTGCCAAAGTTTGTGTTTTTGGCGGGTAACCCTGGTGTTAACTCGTTGACGTGATATTTGATCCGGCGACAATGCGTCTATCCTGTGACATTGTCTTAAAAGACAAAGATTTACAATCACGTAGAAAACTCCTTGTAAAATATTACTCTAAACGGGGTAAATACTATCACAGTGAACAGTTAGCCGGTAGGCCCTATAATAAAACGGATTATGTTAATTTCACCTCGGTGTCTGGTTACTTTTACCAGAGTAATAGCCTATGTCAGAAGTGATGTGACGGTGAGCAGAATCACCACATTCCTGGTAATTTCGTTAAAAAAAATCACGGCAAATTAATGACCAGGGTGAAAATGACCGCGAGTTTTCTCAGAGTAGGTTTAGGTTTATCGTTGGGTTTTCAATTCAGAATAAGATAAGGGTCAGGGTTAGGGGTTGGGTGGGGTTAGGATTAGGGTTTGGATTAATGTAATGCGATTAATGTAATGCAATAGTCGTCGGATCAATTGTCACCGGAGCAAATGTCATGGAGTTGATCCGACAATTGCTCCGGTGACAATATATCAGAAGACAAAGAGTTATGGGTTGCCTTTGGGTTTCCAGTTCAGAATAGGGTTAGGGTTGACTTTGGGTTTCCACTTCAGAATAGGGTTACGGTTAGTGTTTGTGTTTGGTTAGGGTTAGGGTTGAGGTCAGGGTTAGTGCAAGAAATATTCGTCGGGTCAATTGTCGCCGGATCAAATGTCGGTGATTCGTCATGCAACCGTTAAATCATGTCTAAAGTCGAGTTTACAACCGTATCGTAACGTTTATGTATTGATGTAAAGTGCGCCATCTTTCGACTGCATAGAGTGAGTCCGTATTAGAAAGTTGAAAATTTTCATGCACTGCGCTGGAAACAATATACGAATCCGTTTCATTTTTTT
>JZLH01S0615554.1:3015-19576 GCA_001188425.1 Eucidaris tribuloides
GCAGGTATATTCTGTGTGGAAGGATTAGTTTTGAATATTTTTACTTCGGGTAGAACAAGCATTCATTTACCAGTATTAGATTAAATAATGATCTGATAATTGATAATAAAGAGGAAATGTTGGATTATGAAATTTTCACAGCAGAAATCTCAAACAATAATTGTCTTTGATTCTGGTGTCATTGTGTCCTAACTTCCAATTTTTGCCCTTTCCTGTAAATTTGGAAGCAGGATTTTTTGCAGCAAATCCACAGTTCTTACATTTGGAACCAATCTGCCATTTGTGAGGTATCAGAAAAAAAAAACGCCAATTCCAAAGGACATGTGCAGGATTCATGGAATTCCCTCTCTATAACAACTCCCTGCTACAACCATGCACTGGTATCAATACTAGCAGTTTATGTAAATGTCAAAATTACTGTGGACATGTCCCGTTGACCTTGTTACCCCTTATGTCCTCTGTACAGTAGAGCTGATCTTCTAAGAACAGCAGTGCCTTCATGTCTAGTGTTGTGGCAATATGGTGTCATACTGCAAAGCCATGACCAGTCATGTGTCTTGAATGTCACTTTCAGGGGCCTAATAACCAGAGATGGAGTCGAGGCGGACCTTGAGGCCAGATTTTGCCGGCCTTGGCCTTGGCCTCGGACCGAGTCACGTGTACAAAGTCTATGGGAACAATATTTTTCCAGCGGCCTCGTGACTCGGAACTCTCAGCCTCCACTCCATCCCTGCATATAACTATTTAATTCAAGCCTCATCAAGACTCAATTGAGTGATAAAAAATTGAGTTAAGTTCTTTGTAATAAGTTATCTCTTCTAACTTACAAATTCTAAAACAAAACCAAACAAGTATATGAGGTAGACTTTCTTGTGTTGGTTGAAATCTGACGTTTTGAATGCTTTTATTGAATTACACTAGTCTGTCATTTGTGCATCCTGAGTTTTAAGATGCAACATACCATGGAATACACACTACCAATATAGGTTGTCACACTGTCAAGTATTATGATAATCATATCAGCTATTAATACTAGTGGTAGTCTAAGCCCCAGACCTGACTTTGTCATATACTCAGAAACTTCACTCCAATCTCGACTGCATATGTACCTAGCTGGTGGGTAGCATAATAGCAAACTCACATAATTCAGTGTAAAATTTTTCATTGACTCACGTACACAAAGTGAACATTTTACACTTACAATGTATTTAAATAGCCAGGCAACTACACATTGCTGACTAGACATCTAGACTATGTTTTGCCCAGGGTGTCACCTGTAGGATATGACTAATAATCACAGACCAGTCTATATTGATAGATATTTAGAGCCTACTGACTTTAGACAGCTACTGTGTTACCCCAAGGAAATATCAATATTCAGGGTGCCGGGTGGTATTACGGCAGTGGTTTAAAATCGTCTAGGTGATACACTATGTATCTTAGCCTAAGTGGCAAAGTTCCCTTAACATTTTTGCGAACTGCATGTATGTGCACATGTGTGCATGTGCAGTGTGTCTGTCTGTGTTTACACTTAACCCGTTGACTACGAGATTATGTAAATCCCCATAGACTTTGTACAGGACCCATCCGGTTCCTGTAAGCAACAGGTTAAATGTATGTTTATGTTTGTGACTCATATCTGTATGTAGTGTGAATAATGTTACTACTGTCCCTTTAGACATTCTTGATTTGCCCCCTGCCCCCACTCCTTGGCTACAGACAGTGCATTTTCTGTATCTAAGCCTATCTGTTGATCTGTCTGTAACTGTTTCCTCAAAGGAAATGACAGATTGTCCATGAACTTGTGTGTAGTGTATGTCACCAAAAACAGAAAATCTAATCAATACTTCATAAATATAATAATATTACAATTCAGGCTCAGATGTCTTATGATGTGATAAGCCTACATGTACTTCATACAATACTAAAATTATTACAAGCTTTGTGAAACCATTCAACCATTTAACACACATTTCATTGTCACGTTTTTATTTGGACTTTGACCCTCATTGATACAGTTCCTTGCTATGACCTTTACAGCCATTAAAATTCCAAGTAAACTACAGACGTCATAATCAACAATTCCAAATTCCCCAGCATATTTGAGATTGCACTATACAGGGTTGCCAAGAAAGAACACTACACATACGATCATTAATTTCTTCAACATTATGAACAAAATGCCGTTAATTGTTATTTCTTTTGTTAAAACATTCTTTTTCCGACAAAATGATACCATGATGATTGATTTTGAGTGAGGCATTTGGATCCTAGGGCCATTTTTCTGAGGCAATGTAATTTCCGAAATTTGTTTCTTTCTCAACTCCCGCGAACCTGGGAACACCAAAATATTTTCAAGTAAAAGCGTGCCATAAAATAAGTGGGGAGACAGACGAGAGGAATGCCTCGCTTTGATACGGAAGACAATGGTAAGGTATGGCTTATTGACATTGCACCTGGATAGTGCAGCCCATTCTATGGCAGGTCGTTACGCGAGAATATTTTGGTGTTCCGATGATCGTTGGAGTTGAAAAAATAGCAAATTTAGGAAATTACATTGCCTCAGAAAAAAAGCCACAGAATCCAAATGCCTTAATCAGAATCAATGATCATGGTATCATTTTGTTGGAAAAAGAATGTTCTAACCCATGAAATAATCACCAATAACATTTTGTGGATGATGTTGAAAAAATTAACTATCGCATGTGTAGCATTCTTTTTGGGCCACACTGTATAGTTAAACTGGGCCGAAGTTCCAAGAATAGATTTCCTTGACACATGGTTGCGAATGTCAATCATGCAGCTTCACCAGAATTCATATTTGATCTGATACATTAACCTGTTTGAAACCAAGAATGAAATATCTCAGGTTGGGGTCTGTGAAAAATGCATTGCGTCAAATGGGTTAAAATATTTCGGATTTGGGGAATTTTTTAACATTATAACTCCAAATTTACATTAAAGTGCAAGTTTAGTTTTGGTGATTTTTTTTTTAATTTGAAGGTTTTATGCCCAAAGGTCATATCACACTAATGACAGACCCTGAATGTCTTTCATTGTTTTTTTAATTAATGAAAAATCTCGGGGGGGGGGACCCTGAGATTTAGACTATATTTTTACATGTTAGCATCCAAAGCGTTAATAAGGTGTTGAGGTTATCTGAATTATACCTCTGCAGAAAGATCAGACTCTACACATAAAATTCTAAGAAACTTCGAGAAAGATCTCCATCCCCCCCCCTGACCCCTACTAGAAACGGTTTATTAAAATATGGTACCAAGAGAGTTAAATGATTTTAGATTTCATATGGCAGAATTTGAGAAACCTTGTGTCTGAAGAAACTGTAATTCTAGACAACGAACCAATAGTGATACAATCTCGGCCTTGTATAGTAGAGAGAACCTTGGAATCCGCTAACAGCTGACTGATTAAGATGGGGTGGGGTAGTTATTACAGTGAGGAATGATGTAAGGTACATTTGTTTGTATGACTACCTCATTATAATGCTCCATTAGCTATTAATTTAGACATAAAACACCGGTTCTGTAGCAGGACTTGTCAACACGTGACCTAGTCGTAGGCCATTAATATCCTGAGCTTTGCTTTTCTTCTGCATTTCCTCATCGTTTGCGTACAACTTGCAATTGTCATTGTGTAACTCGAAGATACTAGCACTTGTACTGATCCACTGAAACAAGGAATTGGGTTCATTCCATGTATTAGTAACTTATGAACTTAGACTAAGTTTCATTTGGCAGGAAACTCACTGTAACAACATTGTGAATCATACAATACTTCAGCGTTATACTGTGCCCCTATGTATCATATCTCTGAGTGAATTGAATTTGGCAAGAAATTGTTTCGACTCCTTGTGGATATGTGAAGGATTCGAGGGAAATGGAGGTTGCATCTTGGAACGGAGGCTGCAGTAATGTTTGTGTGGAGTGAGAGACTGTGAAACATCAGTGTTGTAGTAGTTCAAACACAGAAAATGTAGTACTGTATGCTTAATGAGGAAACAATCATTGGAATATATGGATGACCTGTGTTAGTATGGATTTGCCACCATTTTCAGGTAAGTGTAAAGTATGATAGCAAGTCAAACAATGAATGATGCAACTTGCAAGCATTCCATCGCTTGTTGTGAAGGCATATTTTTTACTTTTTAAAGAAAATTTCTGGATTTGCCCAAGTGTTAGTAATGCTTATGATTTATGAATACATAAATACTAGCATTGTTATAATGTCTAGAGTTACAATGCTGCCAAGCTAAACAAGAAAAGAAAAATATTGGACTTTACATATCGTCGCTTGTCTGCCAAAGGGGCCCTAGCAAATGTTCCTGGTAGAAGGGTGCTAACCTTTAGTTGCCTATAACTTGAAAACCATTGGCTCTTTTCACATGAAATCAAGTAGTGTGGTATTTTTAGATCTTTCTGTCAATTTTGTTAAGTGCAACTATCAAATAATATTTCTCAAATTAGAGAATATTTACTCTTAACGTCCTACTGCAGGGAACATTTGCTCGGGCCCTTCTGCCGGACAAGCGATGATATACCAAATGTTATGGCAAATTATTTCTGTTATGTTTTGTGTGCATTCAATGAATGTTTTTGATATATCACTATGAAAGGCCTCTTGATCACTGACCCTTTCCTTTTCAGGTTTTACAAAAAATTATTAATATTAGGTCTGATGTTGGGTTACAATTCATATTACTTTCGTTTGTCACAAGTTGTCAGATTTATATGTATGATATTATACAAATTCATTCAGTTGTGTACAGGGTATCACAATTTTTCTTCTGTGTGCTTACATAATGTACATTTTGTTATCGAATTTGTGTCACAGCAAACTATATTACTACTATTATTTCATTCACAGCATATGTGTTGTAATTACATGATGTACTTCATAAATGTCAGTATAAGAAAATGAAAAAAGAAAAGAAAAAATATCTGTCAAGTTTACATTTCCCAAACATTTTGCATTGTCAGTTTCAGTGTACTGTAAGTTATGTTTCCTCAATATCAGCTCAGTCATCTTCAGTTCAATTCAGTTGATTTTAATGTCTACATTTCCTTTCCCTCCTTTCCCCACCCCCAGATCCCACCGCAATCAGTAAGTGTGTCTCAGTATTTTATTATCCACACCACATTTTGTTGTCACTAACAATTTCATTCCAGTCGTTGTCACTTTCACTGGCTACTCGGGTTATTAACACCTTTAGCTTTATACAAAGGTAACCAAATGAAAATCAATTTCAAATCTTAGGCAGATAGTATACAAAACGCATGAGCCAGCGTGCATTCGTGTAAATGCAGTGCACGCAAGGTGTGTTTAGATCGGTGCCACATCGGCGCACGAGCTGCTAGGCGAGTGCGCAGTGCGCACCATCTAAAGACACCGAGTGTGCACTGCATTCACATTGGTGCACAACAGGGCAAGTGCGTTATTTGTTTTATAAAATAGCGACACGAATTTTGATGAATAAAAATAAAAACAAACGGCAGACTAGATCTACAATTTTTCTTTCTGTGTCCATGAGATTTCACATTTTGCTGCAAACTTGAGTAGGACTATTATGTCTAAATCTACTCACAAATACCCAACCGGGAACAAAATTTTGTGCTCCCCGTGGCAGCTTTCGCACGATGTGGCAACATGATAATATCACATGCATGCAATGTCAATTTTTTTTGCGCGCCATCTGCACTCCCATGCAGTGCACAAAGAAAATTGAATGCCACGTGATGCTTTTTGACCAATAACCATGCTAGAAATGATGTAGCTATTTTATGATAATCATAGTAATCACACATTCTCTGCAAAAGTTGTTTTTTTTTTTCCTTTTTGGCGAGGTGGAGGTAACTACATGTATGGAAAAAAAGTAACAATGGTCTCTAATACAGGTGCGATAAAAGTATCAACATTCAACATTTGACCAGTTTGTGTGTACATGTACATGTAAGTTTTACATTAAATTCAATAAGTTTATGTAGACCAATTCAATTTAAAATGCCAATCAATAAGGAAGCAAATTAATACCCGTGTGCCAATAAATTGTTGCATGATAAAATCATTTGGCGTGAACATCTAGTGACACAATTGTGCTCTGTTTGGGTTTTGTCAAATTGTACAGGTGTTTGTATTGGGGCCAAGTAAAGTTACATGTACGTTGGTTGATTCGGCCAAAAGTCCAAAAGACCACAATTTGTACCTCATAATTCCAATATGAGTTTACAAAGCAATTGAAATTCCAATGATTAGGAATATTTTATATAAAGTTGGACTCATTCCCAGAGAGTCTGGGTTGATGTCAGGACTTTTGAGTCATTTGGTTACCTCTGCAGACATACTTTCAACAGACATGTGGACAATTTCACAAACAACATTCACATGTTTATTATTTGTTGATTTTTTTTTTAAACAAATTATCACTTCACAAGTATAACCAATTACATAATTGTACTTGCAGCATATTTCAAATTTTTTAATCTTATGGGCATCGCTGCTCTGAAACTTGGTATGTATTGGATATAATTTTATGTAAGCAGCAATTTCAATAACATTTAACAAAAAAAAATATCAATTTGATCAAATTACTCAGGGATCATCTTTGTCTTATTTCCCCCTATCATTTTGTGTATTAATTTCAATATAATTGTTTAGTTAATTACACACAGACGAAACCTGCCAACATTTTCAGAGTGGCATTGAGATACTAAAACATTATTGCAATGAGTGCTATTGCTGTCACTTTGGTATTGTTCATCAGCTTGTTTGTGAAAATGGTGATGAATTATTTTTGGCAATTCAAGGAAACTAACACCAATACATATCGTCAGCTGACTGAGCAACATTGTGAATGATTCATTGCTAGAAAACTCATTTTGAAATTTAACAATTTTGTGGAAGCTCAGTAGACTTAGAAAGAATTATAAAGTATTTGATACAATTACAAGCCATGTTTGTATCAAAATACAAAATGCATTTCACACTGTTGTTAGTACAAATATGTGGTATTGACATCTCTACACATGAAGCTCCTTGCTACGCTGGACTCTGGTGAATACTAACTTGCAGGGGTAAATGTTAACTTATTAAACCTTTAGTTCAAGTTCAGGTGTTGATTATTTAACATTAAACACTAACTAGTTGAGACATTACAGGTGGTGCAACATTGACTAATTGAGTGATTTTCAGTGTGAAATGTAAGCTTCTTTTGTCCAAAAGTAAAACTAGTACACATCATGGTGGAGGAATATATTTTAAAATCTAACTTTAGAACAGAATTCAAGTAGTGATTTTGAAATGGGTGTTCCTTCGCTATTATGAACTAGTAAATATTGACCAGTATACTCTTTCTTGTGTACACTATACATAACATTCATTTGGTACTGTATTATTTGCTTTTGTGAAATTCAGTCCGTGACTTGTTAATGGTTAAACCAGGAAGTAGTAGTATTAACATGCTGCATAAATTAGGCTCATTGAGAACACAACTCATAATGCATACAGTACTTGTCCATTTCCTGTATGTATATGAAATATGATGCTTTTCACATATTTCACTTTCACTGTTTGCATGCACACCCTTGTGTTTGTTTATGAAATCATATTAGCAACACTTCCATTTCAGTAATCTACATACATGTAATGCATTTGTATGTGACTATGACTTTAAATAACCAAAGGTTTATTCTGATTGGTCGTCAGATGTCATCAGGTGTACATGTCGTCAAGATTGGCACCACTCCATACATTTATTGTTTATGTATTTTAGTTCCTTGTTTAACCACATAAAGACACTACACACTTTTCATTCATACAATTACTGTTTTCATTCACATATATGAACAATATTACACAACTCATCAGTCATCAATTTATTTGGACATAATCAGATAGTACTAATCGAGAATCAGTAGATTGTATTTATCTACATGTAGTTCCTATTACTTTATTTACCTTTTTTTAGTTATATTTGTTTGAAGTTCATTAAGGGTCATTGATATCAATCAAAAGTGTATGAAGTTGTTGCAAAGTTATCCTTGATATGTCTCTGTAGTTCTCTAGTCTCTACACATCGAGTACCGAAGTATGACGTCAATCTGGTTCAGAAATACGCATGGACAATAGTAGAACCAGGTGCAGCGCAGCACAACTGGTTGCTTCTACCAATAAGAGAGCTGTACAGTTACACCGAGTTATGGTTTTGCTATTGTCCACACATATTTCTGAACCAGTTTGATGTCATCACTGCTAGTTGCTCCTACTATACAATCTCATTTTGTTTTGTATTTATATCATTTACCCTATCAAATCGTAACTTGGTACTGTTTGTTTTCAATTTATGTGATATTGAGCTCATTGAATTGGACTGAAAGACTTAAGTTTATTTCAAAGTATTATTAAATCCTCATTATCCCATGACAATGGCCTTTCTCATCCAAACACATACATGTTGATGGCAGCCTCAGACAATGTTTGTGGCCAAAGGACAATTACAAGATCTGTTGTAATTTCTTTTTCATTGTACATGTATTTGTATCAATGCCAATCTGTTTTTCATTATACATGTACATGTAGTTTCCAATGCATTCAAGAACATCTGATGCCGACCATGATTGGCAAATTAACTATTTCTTTCAGGCTCCAGCTAAGATTAAAGTAGCCAAGAAGTATTAATGAATGAATCAATTAATTAGCTAGTAGCTGGATATAAATCTCTCCTTGATTGGCGTGGCAGTCACTTAGGGATGAAACAGAATCTGATAACTTGAGGATAAATCACATCTATGCAGCACTGAGTGAGGCCAGATTATGCTAGATCGCATCCGATTTGGAGTCAAACAGTCAGTATCCTGATGTAATGTGACTGTACCAAGGAGAACTGTTTCTCTTTGGCCAGACCATATCAGCTGACCAAATTTTGATTGTATTCTAGGTAATTTGTCAAACAAGGAGTACAATGGGAATAAACATTGGATCAAGAAATAAAAAACAAATCAAAGGAAATGTATTTCATCAATTAACCCGTTGCTTACGGGAACCGGATGGGCCCTGTACAAAGTCTATGGAGATTTACAGAATCTCGTAGTCAACGGGTTAAAACTAAAAGGAATAACTTGATGGTCTACTTGAGTATTTTTATATGATTTCTTGACTATACAGTACATTATCAGTTTCTTTGCCCGCATTTTACTTGCTATTATCATCAGGAAGACACTTGTAAAACAAATTATAAGAAAGTACAAGGACAAAGTCTGTTGTGGTTTTAGCAAAAAATTGGCAGTTAACCAGTAATGATTCATTGTCTCAACTGTGTGTAACTTAGTAGACAGTAGCATGGCCAAACTGGAAGTTATTCACAACATGGACACCCCCCCCCCCAACCATAACATTAAAAGGAACTGGCATCATAGAAATAACTTAAGTATAGTTTATGAGAATACAGTACTACATGTAGGAAGTAACGTATGAAAGTGTTTTGATCTAATTCAGAGTATATTATTATTAAGACACTATATAACATTGTGGAGAAGACCCGTTTTAAAACATTGTCAAAATTTGCGATCTGATATTATCTGACAGTGTTTGAATGAACAAATAAACACCTAGAACACAAAAGTTCAGACGGTTATGCTGTCACTTGTAAATAGTTACAGATAAAAATGCACATTAATTATTCTTCGCCGATAGAAAATTCTGCACACAGCCGTCTATAACAGTAAACACAGCAGTCTATGGGGGAAAAACTGGAATGGTCTCAATGATTTTTACTTTTTTAAAGCACTTAATGATCATTTTGAATTGTAATTTTTTCAGGGCTTCGTTTTTAGACCTTATCAAAGACAACTAGTAGCATGGGAAATCATGTAGCTCACATTTTTTTAATGGAAATGTTGTTATACATGTGATGTTGATATCAGTGGGGTAAGGTAGGTTCTAGTGCCTTTCTTCTCACAGACAGTGTACCTCATTCAAGATCATATTAATTTGACATCTGTGTACTGTGGACAGCTGCTTTTTATTTGATTATCAGATATTTCTCTCTCTTAATTAGTTGTCTCTGTTAAGATCTGCAAGGATGTCTCTGCCAATAGGTACATGAACATCTCTTGGTTGAGACATAATGTCCATTAAAGCCCAAGTATAGTTTCAGTAAACAGTAAAAAATGAAATTCTGTGCAATTTTTTTTTAGATACGATCTATCAATGCCCTGAAAATTGCTGGCTCTGAAACTGTCTTCTGCACTTCTGAGCGCAAAATGTAAAATCTCAGAGGGGACCCCCGAGATTTCCCACATATGTAATATACTGCTACATGCTTTCCTATAATCAAAACATCATAATTTGTCACTGTAAACAATTTTCAGTAGGTTTAATGTTGTTTTCTGATGTCTTGGATGACAATACAATATTTAGTGAAAGATTTACGAAACAGTTGTCTGATCGACCAAAACTTCGACCAAAACTATACTTGGGCTTTAAAGATGGTACATGTACATAGCTATTCACAATTTGTAATGATCGTAAACTGTATCGTTGTGCCCCAGTCATAATGTTTTCAAAACTTGTGTGTGCTAGTCTCAGTTCCAGACTCTGCAACTTTTTTTTCCATCCGAGTAGCAGTGTGAAGCACCCACACCATGTGACGGCAGTCGAGACTAACTCGTAGTCAAAGCAATTGACTGAACAGATAGTCAGTTTCTAGTGTATGCACGACCTAAGTCGCGAAAGTCGTAGTCGGCGACTAGTGGTAGATATGTCGGCGACTCGGACTATGCGGAACCAATAGTGGACTTTTTATCACATTTAATTTGTATTAAAACTGCACGTCAAAAGATCGGTAAAAATTGAACAGAACTACCCAATCATATGTGCATGACAGAAATGATGCGCATTAATTGTGTATGATCTACGGCTGCTTGATCTTTTGACTACTTATTCTTTTTCCTTTACGTTTTCATTGTGAATCGGCCATCATCTATCATCAAAACGAACTGCCAAAATGTAGGCCTTACTTGGATCAGGCCTTATAACGTAGCAATATGCTATTCATGCATGTGTTGGCGTATCGTTGCACTCACTCGCGACTCCGACTGCCGAAGCCCATTGACCTACACCACCAATCATAAACAACTAATGACATGACACGATAGTCGGACATAATAGTCGTGTCGCGATATTTGGTGGGGCGACTCTGTGACTGTCTAAAATGCTGACAGTCTGAACACTAGTAGTTTCTTATCAGTTATCAATATAGGATGGGTTAATCTGCGGCGCAGAACTACTTGTCACATATTGTCAGACATGTCATGGATCTTATTTTTAGAGAAAAAAACAACAACGACATAATATGATTGTCGCTTGCTGTTGTCATGGCACAATTTGTTGAACATTCTAAGTCATAACGCTTGGGCAGGTGCAGTTAGATTACAATCAGTACATTAATTCAACTTTCGCCAACGACAATTGACATTTATCTCTACAATCAGTGCAGCTGTCACTGCCCTCTAATTTGTTGCACTTTATTTGATAATGACACATATTTGTAAAAACATTTGCAGCAGGTCTCATGTAATGTCTTGAGCACTGTTGTCATAATTGTGTCAGTGAATAGTTGGCGCTGTGCAAAATTGTCAGTGAAAAATGTGAGCATTAAACTTGTAACGTCGTGTACAGGAATTTTACCGTAGATTCTTGTTTAGGTTTCATTATTTTGTAATGCAGGTCTGGAAAGGTTGTTCAGTCTTATATGGATATTTGTCCATCTGTTTATAAGACAAGAATGTTGTGAATTTTTACAGTTTTTAAAGCCAGCATAAGTTAATGCTTTAATTTACAAGAAAAAAGGGAAAAGGGAATACTGCTGGATGGGTAAAGTAGCTTGTCTATGACAGAACAAGTACACGTGAGGTGTATTTTATAGTTTATTATGTGGAGTCTGTCTATGGTAGTGCGCCCATTTGGAAGAAGTAATCTTATGTTCAATTGAAAATTGTTTGGAATTAGTTGTAGGAGAAGTATTTTTACTTGATGCTATTATTTGTACAGAGAATTATATTGTAGGACCTATATCACTTTCCACTTAAAGCCCAAGTTTAGTTTGTGGGATTTTTTTTTTTTTGAGACGCTTTATGCCCAAAGGGTCATATCCACCAATAGACACATTTGAGATGTCTTTTTTTTAAATTAATGAAAAGGCTCGGGGGGGGGGGGGGGTGGGGGAGAACCCCCAAGATTTTCGAATATATTTTACATTATACATGTTAGATCCAAAGGGTTAATATGGTGTTAGGTTATCCAAGTTAACGAAACTCATTCTAAGTGGGTATAAGTCGGGATAACCTTAATCAGAAAGAGCAGACTCTAGCTCTTTCTGCATTGAGGTATAAGTCGGATAATCACCTTGATTACCCTTGGGATTGCATATATGTAATATTGAGTCCTAAGATTTCGAGGATACCTTCAGCCTCCTTTCCTCCCCCCCGCCCCGAGATTTGTTCATTAATTAACTAGAAGAAAAACCGTAGGACAGAATCTGTTATTGGCGTGATATGACCTTTGGGCATAAAGCTTTCAAATTAAAAAAAATCCCCCAAACTAAACTTGGGCTTTAATGCACACCTGTTTCAAGTACAATATTGAGGCAAACAAAAACTGTCTGTCTCCATGTTACATGTGTTCATTTGAAGCAGAAACTTTAATATAACACACATTTTTCTACAATTTAGCTTAGTGCATCTCTCCTATAGCATATACAGCAGTGGTATGTTAGGATTGTCTGTCTCATTTTACATATAATCAGTGGCAAGTGGAAAGTGTAGGCCCTTGGCAGCTTGGCTTTGGCTGTCACATTGATATGCTCTTATGTGAATTCGAAAACCTCAATAAGAATTGGCATGGTTTCACTTGGTTAGGGATCAAGGGCTTATTAGCAATTACAGGAATGATATATTGATAATATGCTTCAGGAAGTACTACTCCACTTAATTTAGAGAACGCAATATCATTTAAGTAGCATTTTGCTTACTGGAGGTGGAGGTACTATAGATCCATTTAACTCCATAAAGCAGATGTATAGTTTTCTTAAATGGTGAAGAATTATTTTATTAACTTTTTTGGCTTAACTCACTAGCCATCCATCATAATACTAATATATTTGATACTTTTTAGGAAAATATATGAAGGTGATATTTATGTGCTTTCAAAATATTTCCAATCTGATGAGGCTTCTAATAAATTAATTTTGTCCAGCTTTGGCCTGCATAATCAGTCAGTAGACATATAATGTGAAACGGCCTGTCACGGGGACCGTTACTAATTAAATTATTCTGACTGATCACCTGATGATGTAATGAAATGGTTGTGACGTATTGGTGGTGTGTCATTCACTATTAAGTTTCACATTTCACCATAGCAATTATTCTGGTGGTAATTATTGGTATTATTTTAAATGTACTAACTGTTTCACTTTGACTGAGCGTTTACATGAGCACAGGTTTTATATTTTTAACTATCCACTGTCACAAGCAACCTAGAACACTTTCAACAGTCACTTGTGATAACTTGCATTCCTTGCAAATATACCAATAATCACTCATAACAATGAAATAATGGCGACATTGCAACCCAAAGTGTGATGAAAGCTCAGACAAGCTTTGGCAGTATATTGTAGTCTCCATCAAGTTGTATTTACAATATACCATATTGTAACATCACTTTATGAGAAAGCTCACTTCATGATTTTTTTTCCATACTTGATCATACTTACATTCATTTTTCCATCAAGGTTTCAAATTTCCACAAATGTTTCTGTGTGTGTGTGTGTGTGTGTGTGTGTGTGTGTGTGTGTGTGTGTGTGTGTGTGTGCGTGTGTGTGTGTGTGTGTGTGTGTGTGCGCGCGCGTGCGTGCGTGTGTGTGTTTGGAGTTCACCATTCAACTGTATAACTTGTATTATAACATGTTCATTTCATATTCCAGAAACGGATATTGAGAGATCTTTGTGATGTTTCTTGAGCAGTCTTTTTGTCATTCATTTGATGGGGGTTGGGGAATTATTACATTTTCTCTTTTATTAATTTCATTTCTGTAACCAGCAAACATTTCTTTGTGTTCACATCTAATTTTTTGCTCTAACTGTATTTTATGTTTGTTTTTGTTTATATCGCTCATCAGCCAATGAATAAATATCACATATGGGCCATAGATGTAAGGACGACTAACAATTGCTCATTGTTTGTGTTTCATGTTTTGAACTTTTTAACTTTTCTTAAACACTTGTCATTAGTATAGCTTTCAATACTTCAAAATTTACTTATATGTATCTCATAGACTTCATGGACTTTCATGCACTTATTTCTTTACATTTTAAATCTTTGTCCCCAAAATGGGATCAGTTCACCACATATCTGGAGCTGTTAAATGTTTGAAAATTAGATTTCTTTTACAATTTAAGGTTAAGATTTGTAAGTTATTTTTATTTCTCATTGCAGATATTGATTAATAATAGGCTAATTTTGTAGATCTGAAATAATATAATTTGATGTTTTGCAATTAATGCTGTTCCTTTTCTGTACATGTATGTGTTTGCCATCTTAAATTTGAGCTTTATTTATTAGTGTGTTTTGTCCTATTATAGTTTTTGTTAATGTTAGTTTGTTAGACCACTCTGATAACACTTTGCTTTGAAAGTATTTTTCATAGGCAAAAAGGTGTACTAAATCACACAAAATGTTATTATTGTTCATGACAAGATATGTACATTTAAGAAGTTTCAGAAAGTTATGAAATATGACTTGATAGCAGTGTTGGAAATACACTGGGGCTGAGGGCAATTTAGCCCCCCAAATCAATAAAATAGCCCCCCCCCCCCCAAAAAAAAAAAACTGTATAACACACAACAATCACTAAATCAGGCCTGAAAGTAGCCCCGGAAAATTATTTTTTATTTTCTGCCCTGCTTGATAGACCACTAATCATAACATTTCCCCACTCACAGTGAAAACTCTCATTTCTTGGGCTCATGGTTTTTAGCTTGATATTTCATTGTCTCTGTTCATAATCAAATTACTTTCTCATTTAGGTGAGTCTTGGGTTCATTCATTTACTACCCTGATTCCACCTCATATTTTCCTTCTTCCAGTCTCAAAGAAATACATTAACCCGTTACCTCCTAGACTCTGTGATTGCCATGGAGTTACTACATGGAACATCTGGTTCCTGGAGGTGATGGGTTAAATGTTATGCATTATACATTCTCATTTGATATCTTGTATCTCTGTTGGCTATTTCAAATGGTTTCCTTTTACATTTGAATTGTTGATAATGTCATGTGTTTTCACCTGATGCTGTGTGTGCATTTAGCGAGTGTGTTTCTCTACAATGTGCCATGCAAGATTTATTGATATTTGCCATTAAACATAACTTTGCACTCTGTTTGTTTTCCCTGTTTTTAAGTGTAATCCTAACAGAATGATTATATGAAGATATATCTCTACAAGGAAAACTCAAATTTCACATACTTTATATAGCTGTGTTTATAGATCAATCATCCCTTTTCACCCTTTCAGGTGATATTAACAAGATTTAAGAGCTCTGAAGACAGTATTGGTGTAATCCATAATGTCTTGGCATTTTGTGACTTCTGTACTGAGTCTATGCAATAAGGAAGTAGAGACAAGAATGGGTTAAACTTAAAGAGAATACACAGTACTGGTTGATTACTTGCAGAACAACAACATTTTTATATCAACTGCTTTCAAACCTTCTATGAACAGATGGTATTCTAAAAATGTTACTATAGTACAGGAGAGAGTAGTTGAAAACAACAGAACACTTCGTTTTGGACATATCTGTTACACAAATCCCCACTGCTGACAAAGTACAAACACAGAAATCTATATGTGGGACTATGTTAATTGTTGCCATACACACTGCAGCATCGGAGCTTACTCCGTCGGGTACTTAAACTGCCAATTCCTCAACTTTTTATTGCATATGAAGTGAATTAGTCCCACATTATAATGCAAGTGTAATTTACTCTCAGCTGGAAAATATGGAAATGTGAAATTTTGATGAAAGATTTTTCATCATCAACCAGTACTGTGTGTTCTCTTTAAGTAGAAGTAGTAAATTGAACTTCTGCTGCTGCAGTCATGCAATGGTCTAGAAGCTGTTGGAAATCAAACTTAAATTAGATACTCATCAGCTGACAAATTATTATTGACTGCAATAAGATGCCAGTGTTTCTTGTAAGAATATAGTAATCCTATCTTTTAAATTCTATTTTCACATATTTCCTGAACAGCTAAAGATGTTGGAGTTTCGGCTAAAGGCTTGGAATTCAGAAAGAGGAGCCTCAAAAAAGCCAAGGATAAGGAGAACAAGAAGGCGGTGAGTATGATTATTATAGAATGTTCCTCAGGGGAGGGGAGGGGAGGGGAGGGGGTGGGAGGGGTGAGGGCACTAGCAATTTGATAAAAATGATGATATTAGACCAGGGGTTATATTTATAGTTGGGGAGGGTTCAAAATTATCCAAAATTTCTTG
>JZLH01S0615561.1:47512-71114 GCA_001188425.1 Eucidaris tribuloides
GACAGGATTCAAGCATGTGCTTTCTAATAAGTTGAAAGCACGTGCTTGAATTCTGTCGGTGACCAATAGCGGAGCCAGCGATGCATGTGCGAATGACTACATGTGCAAATGTAAACCGCTACGCTGCTGGGGTCCATGATTGTAGCGTCGTCACTGGAGTATCAAGAGTCACGTCTCTGTCTGTCCTGTCACTGTTGATGACGCATTTTGAGCGCTATCGTGGATTGGCACGTCTCGCGCTATGTGATTCAACATTAGGATCAATTCATAGGCGTGGCCGTAGAGTTGCATAATAATGCATACAAAGTGTGAGCAGCTGAGCATATTGTCACTTGGCTATGGTGCCTGAATAGCGCGAGCAACATTTCACCATGTGGAACGGGCCCGTAGTCCGTTTCGTTTCGAAAATGTGTGGAATTCCCTTGTAATCTTATAGTTAATTTCCATTGTTAACTCACCCTTTGTTACCAAAATTCACCGGTTGCTGTCATGTTATTGTGATAATCGAATATTACAATCACTATTCGTGATCTGCCGATTATTCGATTAGTGTACAAAGTGGTATTCGATTACCGAACGGCGGCAAGCTAATCGATTAATTCGATTAATCGATTATTACTCCCGGGCCTAGTTCTGAGGTTACTGTAGTCGATCTGTTTTACAAGATTCCTGAATTGTTTTCCTGCAGTGGTAAGGTTTTCCTGCTTGGCAAGTCAATGGTTCCTGCTTTTCCTCAATTAACACGTTGGTTGCTGGGTGAAAAATCAACAAGTGTTACCAAGAAACTGGGTTGTTTAAACTCTTAATGTGTAAAGCCTTTGTTGTGTGACTTTTTGGCTGTAGTGTTAACTTCAAAAGCTGTAATTTTCAACACATGTACACGTACATGTATATGTACACTTGTAAAAAAAAAAAAAGTTGTGTTCAACACATGTATGTAACAGTTCTAAAAAGGTATTTATATTCTAATCCAAAGTTACTACAGTATGAATCTTTTGAAGTTCTGTTGCCATACGTCCTAAAATGTATACACTTGTTATCACCATTTCACCCTCCCCCCCCCCAACAAAAAAAATAAAAAATAAAAAATAAATAAATAAATAAATAACAAATAAAAGAAAATTGAACAAATACTCCCATTAAAAGGCAATGTATCTGGAAGGGTAAAATTTAATTTTCTATCCCGTTCAAGACGGTTTGATTTTGCTTTAACAACCATTTCCCATAGACCTCGAGACGAGATATCTCATGTCTAGTATTCAAAAAATTAAGAAAAAAATAATCAAATGTGCCCAGCAAAACTGTGTTGTATTTTAAACTCAATTGTTAATTAATTTATTAAAATAAAAATCAGATACAGGAACTAAATTCGCCTACTGTAAGTGCTCATTGGCATTAGGAATACATGTACATGTAGGCCTTCATGTAAATATACATGTATGCTATTAAAATGGGAGGGGTCTTCACACCATTATGAATACCAACTAAATTGGTAGAACTGGTCCGCAGGCTGTCACCACACAAGGTGTGAAAAATCAATTACTGTTGATCACGTTCAGAAACGCCACGGAAGGGATGGTACAAATAAATCATAGATGTGACATTACTAGACAGGTGGTATTCTATACATGCAGGTGTATGCAAACTTTGTTTATGAGAATTAAATGCAGTACATGTGTACATATGTATGTATGTCCTGTGCTACATGTACATGTACATGTATGTCCAATATGATGTAGTTTAAAGGCAACATTTGTTAATGTTTCCAGTTCTAAAAAAAGTGAGCTACATGATCCTCCACATTACTTATCTCTGAAAAGGTCTAAACATGAAGCCCTTAAAAAAATTGCAGATAAACGATCATTAAATAGTAGTACTTTTACAAGGTGAAAAATCATTATTAAAGTGATCATTCCAGTTTTCCCCAATAGACTGACGAGTTACAGAATTTTTTCTACAAGACATTACTTCACATGCCAACATTTATCTGTATATTTTGCTGCTAACAGCAACTGTTTATAAAGTTTATCATTCTAAGGTGTTTATTTGTCCATTCAAATACTACATGTACATGTATCAATTATGTAGGACGGTCCAAGTTTAAAGTTTTACCATATTAAAAGCCATGTCACATATTAGTGTTTAGAGACAATGTGTACCCAGCGTAAATGTTAACGGCTACATTATTTGGGATTTGTATGCGATACAGGTAGGGTTTTTGTTTATTTTTTTATATCAACCCGACTGTCTTACTTTTAAAGGCAAGGTTCACCCTGATGTCAAGTTGGTTTTAATAAAAGCAGAAAAATGAGAGAAACACATTAATTTTGAAAGTTTGGTGAAAATCCATAAAAGAATAACAGAGTTATGAAGTTACAAAGTTATAGTTTTGTGTAATATAAATTCCATAAATTGTCATTTTTTAATGGTTCATGTCTTCATGATAATTGAATTGGGTTTTTTTCATAAAAGCCTGTATGAAATAATGTTTCTGATAATATATTGAAAGCGCAGGTACACCACACTTTATGGAATTTATATCGCATTACATGTGGGGAGATGCTCGCGTGTGACATCACAAATAGAAAACTTTAAAACGTCATAACTCTGCTATTCTTCGGTGGATTTTCGCCAAACTTTCTTTTACACGTTTCTCTCATTTTTCTGCTTTTTTAAAACCAACTTGTCGTCAGGGTGAACCATGCCTTTAATTGGCACTGTCGTAAAGTATTTCTGACAGAATACAGTAGGCTCATGGAGGATACACTGTAAGTACGTAGCTACATGTATGTGATTGTGATGCACATCATCCAACAGGTGAGAGGAAGACCCCCACACCATCATCCACCATAATGAAGATTGATGCCCTTGATGGGTGCCTGAGTAACGAGAACTAATGAACAATTTGACACGCACCTTGCCGATCTATCCATCATACATACTCGGTCTGGATGTTTTATTAATTTGCCAGGGCAGCCAGGCCCTTGAGCCTTTTATAATCGGCATTTGTGTAACCTGTGTTGTACAGGATGGTAAGATGTGTATTGGTACATGTGTGTTTAGGTGTACCTTATCCATCTTCATTTCTGCTTTGGATTAAGATTCAATAAAGCTAAGGCTTCAAATGACACATTAAGCAGAGTATAAAAGTCATTTTAGTACAAATAATGCACCATCGGAATTGTGCTTTGAGCAGATTATCCACAGAAATGAATTCTTAAATAGTCTGAAATGCAAAAGGTACACCCAACTACATGTTGAACTTTTAAAAATTCATGAATGAGGATAATTTACACTCGCACACAACTCGGACTGACTGTGCATTATTTATTTTGTACAATAGGCTGTGAATCAACACACCCACTACCTTGTAATTCTTTCTCCGAGAGGAGTTGGTATTTGGGGACTGACATATTCACAGGCAGCTCAGACAAGAACTGCAACTAACCGATTCGATCGAGCAATTTCTCTTTATTGCATAATTGATTGTACATGTAAGCAAAAATTTGATTGTACATGTAAGCAAAAATTTGATTGTACATGTACATGTACCTTCTACACAATAGGTTAGTAATACATGTAGTGTAGGTTAACAGCCCGAACACTTATGACCAAACGGTGTAAATTTCAAAACTTGTCCATTTGTGTCCACTCTAAAATACACAAGTGCCCCCTCCTCTACTCCTACCCCTCCCCTCCCCTCCCCCTCCCCTACCCCTCCCCTATTCCTCACCTCACCTCCCCCCTCCATGATCACCTCATAGGATATGAAAAACTATTTTTACATGTATATCACACAGAGCCAGCCCATAATCGTCACCTCATTTGACCCTCTTCGGTAAGTGTGAATCCCTTCGCTTCTCTGCACATGTCCACTCCCGCTATCTGCACGTTTAAACAAAACTATGACAAATGTTCCCCTATGTTGCCATGGCAACAACCTTCAGATTCCAATACTTGGCCAGACACAATACAAACACCCCTGTATGAATTGCACTTCGCAAATAATTAGTCATTGCCTAAATCTATTTACACGAATGATGACATTGATCAGACGGAGCCTTTTTCTGATTCTTTTTTCAGGCAGACGAGATTTGTGGAGGAACAGAGAAGGAGAAAAAAAATCATTATTTTACAATATCTGTGGTTCTAACTCAATAATCTTTTCTTGACACAAATGTTAGCAGGATTTTCCCATTTCTATTTAATGTGATACTAAAATTGTATCATATTTCACAAATAAAGGGAGAAGTGCCAACTCCTTCAGCTATTAGATTTGACAAAATCTTATCCTCTTTGATTCTTGGAAAAATTTCAAAAAATTTTGTGATGATATGCATGTACCCACTCAATACTTCACTCTGTACAAGCAGTCAAGCACAGTATTTTCTCTTGTGTGTGTATTTGAAAATTATGTCTTAATGTCTAATAGAATTTTACAATCACAATACCACAAAGTTTACAAATGATGTTGTGGTCTACACAGCAAAAGCACTGGGGGCTCAGGGTGATTAGGGCTGCCAAAATGTTGGAATTCCCCCCCCCCCCAAAAAAAAATGTTTCAATTAAAGGCAGTGGATGTCATTTGCAAACATCCCCGCAGACCAGAAAAGATAACCCATGCCCTTAGGCTATTGATGAAGGGCATCTGTGAAATCTGGGGGTCAGTAATTACCTAGAATTTGAAAACTTATTGAAGAAAAACAGTAGCCGTTTAGTGTACTGTTCTTATAGTAGGATTTTCTCTCGCAGCGAGATAAAAACTCAAGTCAGCGTCTAACAGTCACTATATTACCACTAAAACTGAGTTTCTAGCTCCTATATTTTGCTAAAGGTTCCCAGATGGCACTTTCTTCTAAATGTCATTGTATTTACACATTGTTAGGCATGCAAAAGAGATGCCCTGCCTAAAAACATTGGAGGTATTTAATTGGGACTGTCCTGAATTCAAATTAAAAAAAAAATCAACTTTTCAATTCCATGAAAAAAGCCACCCCTAAAACAACCAAACAAAAATCAATTCAGGACTACACTGCTCCCATACTAATTGCTGTTGATTGCACTAGTTAACCGCTATATTAACAAAAGGATAAAGTACAGGTACATGTACATCTACACTGTAGGCCTATACAGTACATGTACATGTACATGTACTGTACATAATAAAAATTAGTGTTGCACGACTCCAGGATTTTTGAGCGTCGACTAGTCGCCGATCAAAAGTCGCGACTCCGACTATTTGCTGACTCTCAGTGTTCAGTTCTGTCGGCATGATCAATAGGTAAAAGGAAGCAAACTACAGCCTATGCAATGACTGTTCAGTGTCCTCCTTCAATGATTTCATTTAAAGGGACGCGCCGCTCGTAATCCATGTACGTTTATTTACCTTACGCTTGCCCCTATAGCAAGGCAGTGCGTAACACCGAACTCTATGCTACGTAGTGTAGAGTTTCAGTGGTGCGTAACAACAATCGTGGAGCTGCATGCGAACAGAATTGCCAATGAGGTCAGTTGGGCTTAGTTCGCCTTTCTTGCGGGTGAATACGTGCTGCATAGGGAATTGCACACACAATCTGTGCGCGCTCGTTTTCGCAAGTATACGGCATTCCGCGAATATTACCCGAGTCGGGCCAGGTCAAACGCCACGACTTGCGACCTTTACGGTCCCTTTAAATTCAACTTTCAACTGTGATTACGATCATTCAAAAATTGACTGTTTGCCATAGTCCCACACATTGTCATCAATGTTTTGACTGGTTTATATAGCATACATATGTGATTGCATGGAGTCGATTCTTGCGTTTCTAAAGTCGGAGTCGCGACTCCTCAATGATAGTCACGACTCCGACTTTTGGCGACTTAGTCGTGCAACACTAATAAAAACCCTCGTTGATCAGAGAAACATCATACATGTACATGTACAGTACAGGCCAACACATGGATTTCTGACGAAGGGAATCCTTCAATAGCAAAAAGAGGGACTGTCATATCAAATTGATATTTTTATCCAAATACATGTATATTCCATGTATATTCCAAACCTTTATCCCCGTTTCAAATCTTTTAATCTTTGCGTAACTCCCATAACCTTCAGTGACAAATGACATTGCATAGTGAGGGATTTGGAGAGTGGAGACAAGAGGTCACAGATAATCAGGTGGAACAATATATCAACACAGGGAACCCGCTGAACCACTGTGACAGGGTTGCCATGCCAACACATCCAATCGAACTAGAAGTTATTATCCGAAAACTTAGCCTTCACCCTAAAAGACAAAACATTAATCACAGGTTAAAAATACCAAGTATTCTCAACAGGTGGTAAGTTCTCACATTTTGCGTGGTTACAACATCACCTTACATAAGATTCATTTTTCACTTTAGTTACAGTGTATGTTTATGAATAAAAATGATGAGCAGTGAGTTCCCAGTAGGGCCATTCTGGGAGAAGTGGTGACATTAATAATTGTGATTGCTAACTTTCCTTTTCAAAATGCAACCTTAAATCACAATATTTCTGCACTTGAAAAACTCGTGAATTTTGGCTGCATAAGGCTCGTTTAGCCATTCCCAGCTTGTAGGTTAATCTGAAGCAGTGAAATTCATGGGAAAAAAATTGTGACTTTTCTATGGTGAGCGTTCTCACTGCCCAATTCACTGAAAAACTTTGCACGACAATTCACACTCTGGTGTGTGAATTTCTTTGCAATGTTCTGGGTGAGTTTCTTGCATATTTGCTTAGGAACTTTCACTGTAATTTTGCAATTGTTCTAAAATCATGATTCTTTTCCTGTCAGTAAGAATGGCTCTAGTGTTCAACATTTAAAAAAAAAAGTTTGAAAAAAAAATATGTAATGAAATGACAGGAAGTATTTGTGTAAGGCTGGTGATCACAGAACATATCGTGACGTACATGGTACTATTTTGAGGACCCTCCAGCTTCACCAAATCAATTTATAAAAGATATTTCTGTACAGTACTTTATGAAAGTAAATCTTCTCAAGTTCTTGTAATTTTTTTGACACAGGCAAGGTCATTGAACTATTCACAGAAACTTTTTGCCATGATGATCTTATTTTTTTCTCTCGCTTTCAAACAGTACAACCTGATTCATATCAAGTACAGGCTTTCTGAAAAGGGGTCTGTGAATGGTTTGCAAACAGGTTGTGATCAGATTTAAGAGAAGAAGGCCAAATTGGCACCAGCAATGAACAAGCATTCTCAATATAGCTCAGCTCTACCAAGGTTAGATGACAAATCTGGCAGAGCAAGTTGGGTTCATTTCCTGCACTTAAATACTTCATGAAGCTTCTCTCTTCTTGCACTTCAGCACTTCAAAATCAAAGTTTAAACTCAACAAATACATGTACAGTTTGTGAACAAAATTGTCATCTAAGCGTCACCAGCAAAAAAAAAAAAGGGTGACTGGCACGATATGCTTTCACCAATCCAGTTGTCAAAACTGGTTTGAGTTCTTTAAGAAAGGGTTTGAACGAACCATCTATCTCAGACCACAAGAAACGTTTCTTTGAAACAAATCTTTTTGGAAGGCTGAATGGGGTCTATATTGTGTCACAACATATTGTGCCACAAGCTGTGTACACGCAGACAACTAGGGGCCTGTTCAAGCGCTTTTGGAGGCGAACCGTACCGTACCGTACCGTGCCAACCCAATGCGTACCGTGCCAGAGTGGTTCATTTGCGAGTGTTCAGGCAAAAATGTGGGAAGCGTGCCTCCGAGGTACCACTTTGGTACGCTTTACTCGCGAATCCGAGGGAACCACACATTAAATTATAGCGGAATGCGTTCAGGCACTTGGCACGGTACGGTACGGTTCGCCTTGGCACGCTCCAGACCACATCGGGAGGTGGTCCTCTGTGGCACGCTTCTGGAGCGGTACGGTACGGTTCGCTTTGGGGGTGTTCAGGCACCTCCTCTGGCACGGTTCGGTACGGTACGGTTCACTTCAGGATAGCACTTGAACAGGCCCTAGGAAACAAATACAATCAAGGCTTACTTGAAAATTAAGGTTTAAAGTGATAGGCTAACATTGTGGAGCTTCAATTTAAAAAATTGTCAAAGTTTTCTATCTGAACTACATAGTAGTGTTCATTTGGACAAATAAACACCCTAGAAAAGTTTGGAAGTTACACTGCCAATGGCAAGTTATGCATGAATAAACAATTAAAACTCAGGGCGAGTTTAAATAGCGTACATGTAGGTGTACACACAGTAAGTCTATGGGAGAAAATGGGCAGGTGAATCCGATCAACTTACGATTTCCACTTTTTTAAAGCACTAAATAATCATTTTGAAATACAATTTTTTCAGGGCTTCATTTTTAGACCTTATCAAAGACAATGGTAGCATGGGGAATCATGTAGCTCAGATCTTTTAAATTGTGGTAAATGTTAGCCAATACCTTTAAAACTTGATTTTAGAAGAGATGATCTACTTGTACTGTACATGTTTACAACTACTTGTAGTTAATACTGATAAATTATCCCATTATCCTCCTTAACAAAAGGGATGGTCACCTTCAGATTTAGTGGTTTACACTATGGGGTATTATAGTTCTAGGAAGCCCCTACAAGAAGTCTTCATGGTCGATTGATAATGTCAAAAAGGTCAATAAACTGCACAATCATTTTTATAGCCAGCTATACAAAATATCTACAATCACATTTTCATTACTGAGGATTTGAAATATTTATTTTGCTTTTAACTTCTTCCTTATTTTGTAACATCAAAGTAAAAATAATTACATACATTGTGATCAATTGAAAAAGAAATAAAACTCATTTGATTGTGGCATCTTGCTCTCTTTCTTACATACATGTACAACAAATCTGTTAAAGTGATAGGCTAACATTGTGGAGCTTCAATTTAAAAAATTGTCAAACTTTGATATCTGAGCTACATAGTAGTGTTCAAATGGACAAATAAACACCCTACAATACAAAAGTTTGGAAAGTTACACTGCCAATGGCAAGTTATGCATGAATTAACAATTAAAACTCGGGGCAAGTTTTAATAGCCTAGGTGTACACACAGTAAGTCTATGGGAGGAAATGGGCAAGTGAATCTGGTCAACTTACGATTTTGACTTTTTGAAAGCACTAAATAATCATTTTGAAATACAATTTTTTCAGGGCTTCATTTTTAGACCTCATCAAAGACACTGGTAGTATGGGGAATCATGTGGCTCAGATTTTTTTAACTGTGGTAAATGTTAGCCAATACCTTTAACTACAAAATTCAGAACTGAAGATCATGTTTACTACACGTTAATTCACATTAGAGGTGGCGCAATTTGATCAAAACCTCATTCGATTATCGTGGAAAAAATATTGTCCGATAACACAATTTATCGGCAGAGTTGAAAAACAGATTTGTGATGAAGAAGATAAATATATTTTAGGCTGAACTTGCAGTTCTGTAGGACTGTTATCAAAATGTAGTCAAAACAATGTTGCTTTCTGTAGACCCTCTTGTGACTAGATCAGGAGATTCATGGTGTTGATTGTTTACATTTTTGGTGGGCAGAGTATGGACAGAATTGTTATGATTGTTGAAAACGCACTGCTGCTTTTAATACCACAAGGCTGAACAGCATGGAGGTGTCTCTTCTGTCCCCGACCTCCCCGCAAAATTACAGGCAGTAGCACTCATGTGCCGAGTATTCATTCATAGCTACAGGGATTTCTTGGTCCCTTCCATTGCAGTGCATGCATTTACCCTATTAGGTTTTAATAATCGATGGTATTTTTGGCCATATCGTGCCTCTGGCGATATTTTGAAATAATCATGAGATCAGAATCCTGTAGACAATATTTTTTCAACATTGAGTAATTTTGATATTATCTAAACATCGGCCAGCACTAATTCACATTACTTTTACTTTTACAAAGCAAAGCACTGGACTGTTCTGCAGTAAATCTCACGATTGAATTGTTATTTTGCCAGTTGAACTTATATCTTTTAAGAAACAAAATGTGTTTTTTCCCCCTGACAGAAATACATGTACGATAAAACTTCTTTGAAAAGATTCAAGCTTGGATTCAAGTTTTTCAAGTTATTTCAGTTTATTTCTTCCACATCCCTCACCAAAAAAAAAAATGTAGTGAAACTCTACTGAAAATCTATGTTTTAATTTTTCATAATGATGTTTTATTTTATGCATTTCACAATTTAATAAAGCATTACATTTAAGTCTGATCTCTTTTTACAAAAATATGTTGGGGTCACAAGTTACTCATGCTTACAAACATGTACGTACTGCACTAAAATATAAATATCTGACCTACAATCAATTAGTGTCTAGATTGAGACTAGCACTAACAGGTTTCACCGAAATGTTTTCTTTTTCTTTATTCTCTACACATTCAGCACTTCTCCAGCCCAGACGACTGACAAATTCCCATTGTCGTACTCACAAAGGCGGTTTATGCTCTGCGGGGAGCACATTGTATTCCGTCGGGCTGCGCAAGTGGAAAGCACTACAACTAAATTGGATTTAAACTATTGATATAAATTTACCTTTCCGTGAGTCATATACTGATGAAATGAACAAGATTAGGAAAAGCAGACATGACATTCCAAATCGGAAAAGTTCCCTAAGAGGGAAAATGAATGTACGGGATCTAGTACTCTCAAGTACTTTTTTTAGGAGTGCGGTAATTGAAAATGCTGGATAAAAATGTCTTTGGCATTGTGCTCATTTATAGAATTGCGCAGAAATCATTCAATGCATTATCAAAATGGTTTTGTATATTATCATCATTTTGGGAATGATATTTGACCCTAATGTACATATTAGATGTACTTGACCAATTATTACAATGTAGTTGTTACAAAAACTCTTTGCTTTAGCTCATTTCATTTAGCTGACTACTTGACTTAGATGCATGCAGGCAGCTCTGTAAACTTTGTATGATGTATCTACCAGTAGTGTATTCTCTTTTGAAATGTTTAAAGTCATATTGGTAAATTTGTATTTAGAATTTCTTAGTCCTTTACATTATGTAGACTGGTAAATTCCTCTATTCTTCAACAGTACATAGAAAGCTTACAGTATAACATGATGTTTTGTATCATACATTACTTCAAATTAATTCCTTTTCCTTTTTGACATTGTATTCTTTTATTCTTACTGCAGTCCTGCGATGATGTCAAAATGTGAAATTTATGGACATAATTTTAAAATACAAAGACTTCTCATTATGGTATTTTTTTTAAAATCTCCTACTTCACAACATCCGTCAACCTCCATAAGGAAGTATTTAATAAAATAGCATATTGTACAAACTATTTAAAATATATTTAAAAATATAAAGATAAGACTTGAGCCACTTGACTTCAGAAATATTTTTTTTTTCATACAGTATTACAATTCAACAGTACAGTACCTCCATGCTCCAACAGCTTTGACAATGATCCAAAGGTCACCAATAATTATTTTTCACCTAATTTGATTTGACTCATCAGGTTGTGAAGTAGAAAATGTGTCTGGGCAATAATCTAATGATCCGTGTGATTGCTGTAAGGGAAGTTGTTGACCTTCACCTCAACACTGTACATCAGCATCTATCTTTTCCAGGGGCAAGTCATGGGGGGGGGGGGAGCTTGGTGAACGTACATGTACATGTACCCCACAAATTCACAAGTTCAAAACACCTGAAGACATAGGCCTATCAAATAAACATGGTCATTGTCTTAAATTGCATTTACTTACTTCAATTTATTTATGTATTTATTCATTTATTTAGTATTTATTTGGTATTTATTTATATATTTATTTATGTATTTAATTATTTATCTATTTATCTTTATTTATTATTTATTTACAATGTATTTATTTATTTATCTATTTATTTATTTATTTATTTATTTATTTATTTATTTATTTATTTATTTATTTATTTATTTATTTATTTATTTATTTATTGACAAAATTAAATCTTGGATATGCTAATACATGCTAGTATCGTTCTCTTGTGATCCCTCACAAAATTTACCTGGCTGTGGCACAGGCCTTTTAGCACTGAGTTATTTTCATATTGTAAAATACTTCCTTAGATCAAGTGAACTCACAAATACTTCAAACCTCAACATGTCTCACTCAAATCCAGTACGATATACTGTATGCTGCCAGAAGCCTACATGTAGAACATACAAATTTCAAGAAAAATGACGTTTGACAGGATGGAATCACAATAATGATATGTTTGAAGGCCACATTAGTATAATTTCCTCTTAAACAAAAAGAGTAAACAAAACAGGAATTTGGCTAACCATTAAGATTAATTATTGTATAATCAAACAAAATTTTCAAATATGTACCCAGTAGGTACATACATGTACCTGTCTAAAACATAAACAGATACATGTACAGTACCCCTTCCAGGGAGTGATAAGGGGAACTCTCAAGTTCTCCCTATGGATAGCTAGCCCCAACAAAAACTGCCAGTTCAATTACCAAATGTCCAGACTCAAGCCACCGAGCCTACATTTAGCCTCCAGACACATGCAGTGCAATGTACGCAAATATTGACATTTTTGTTGCAATCCACATGTAACGCATAACAGATTCCTCAAATATTTGCAGGTGCTTGAAGACACTTGTTAGCAGAGACAGTGCCTGCAGGGTTAAATAAATTGCTAGGAGCAATATCGCTAATAAGCTCAAGCTGATATGACAAGTAGCTTATTGGCGAAGAGTTGCAATAAGCAGGGCTCACACTAGCATTGGCCCGCTTTCCTGGGGCAAGTACAGCTTCTGGGCAAGTAAAAATTTACAATTAAATATTAATTTTACTTGCCCAATTGGGCAAGTAGGCCCTATTTTCAACTCTAAACTCGAGAGAAAATGGACTTGTGTTTTTCAATTCAGTTTTAATTACGTGAATCTGCAAAAACACTTTTTTCGTACTGATGTATCTCTCAGTCTTAAAGTAACTTATTGGCAAAGAGTTGTAATAAGCAGGGCTCAACACTAGCACTTGTCTGCATGTCCCGGCAAGTAAACATTTACTGAAATTAATTTTACTTGCCCAATTGTGTAAGTAAATATTTTCAACTCTAAACTCAAAAGAGTATTAAAGACTTGTGTTTATAAATTCAGTTTCAATTTTGTGAATCTGTAAAATACTTCTAACAAAGTACTATCTCAAAAGTAATACAATCAACAAGGCAGCATTTTGTTGACTTGGGCAAGTAAAAATCTTGTTCGAACAACTGAATGAATGAAAACAAAAGTTTAATTGCCCGATTGGACAACAAGCCAAAAAGGTTATTGTGGATCCATGCAACGAGGTAATCTACATTTTACCTTTCAACATGGTTGTAACTGCACGTTTAGCTGTTTCACATGTTATGCTGCAACATCCACACTCCACTATAATTGGCCAAGTGACAACCTTATCTACATGTATTGTACACGTATACATCATGAGCCTCGCATGTCATTATATGAATATTTTCTGTCAAACAAGCTAATAATTCAAAACTAATTCAAAGCATATTCCTTGCCACCAGAAAATTTGGTATGGCCCCTAGCCGACATGTTTACAGTATAACACTGTGACATTTAACGCTCGTAAAAAATTAACTTACTCCAAATATCGCTCTCATTTCAGCTATTACACGCCCTGACATGTGATTAATCGACATAACAAATGTAACCTTGGTCATATAGCACTCTTACTGCCATAGAGCATCATCAAAAGAGCTAAATGGTATTTCCATGAAATTTGGTGCCACCACAACAAGTCAACAACATTTTGTATCAGAAGTCAGTTAATATTGAACTTGTAATGTAGATTCATGTTTCAAGAGAGAATGTAGTTACAAGATGCTTGAACTTCTTTTGCCCTCCGAGATGAACGTGACTCGGCTGACCTCTGACCCCTATCTTCCTGTTGACGAAGATGACAGAAAGTGATGTAGCAATGTCAGTGGGGTAAATGTCATGACTTGTGTGCTATCAATCTCCAGTGATGACAAGTCTATGAAATTGAGATAAGCCGTGTTGGTAGGGACAGTGCATTTGTGGTTGAAAACAAACCATGGTGCAGTAGCAATTTAGTGTTGAACATCTAGGGTACATGGGTGATGATGGGCTCAAAGCAACAAAAATTAATTTACTTTTTGGGGGGCATAGGAATAAAGTCACACAATTTCTCTGTGTGTGTATTTGTGTCTTTGTTTGTTTGCTTGTTTTTGTTTTGTTTTGTTTTGTTTTGTTTTGTTATATTATTTTTTGTGTTTGTTTTGTCTTTTAAGGCAATAATTACATTTATCTTCTTTAATAGATACCGGTACTGCATACATTTCAAACTCAAACTAAACAGAAGGTGCTCCAACCATGTAGGCTTACCTTATTTCAATCAGTTACAGTATGTCCATGAATGTTAATGTTTTCGATGTCACTCATATTTTTTGTTTAAGAATTCCTTTCTAAATATTTCTTTTTTTGTACATTTTTCAATATTTTAGTTGTAATGAAATGTCAGTTGATGTGAATTTCCATATAGGCCTATTCCATGTTTACAACTTGACTTCCATATTTTCTCTTTTTCATTCTTACACAAACTTTGTTTTCCCAGGCTGAATAATATACAGTGCATGTACAGTAATACAGTATACTTGTACCTTCTAATAAGTTTTCCTATTTAAAGTAACCACTGATACTGTAGGCCTATCAGGGTTGCCACTCAAAATTTTAATTTTCCCCTACGCCGCATGAGTATTTTCCCCTACGGACACTACTTTTCCCCTACGCCCCAATAGGCCAATTTTCCCCTACGGAGCTATGTTTTCCCCTACAAAATAACCTTAGTAAATGCAAGCGATTTATTTTAATTGAGAAAGTTGACATTGTCATCACCTCGATACTGCGGCATGTGCGCGTTACGGTTTCGTAATTATACAAAATAGTGACCAACTTGGACACTGGATTTACCCAAATAATGTCTACAGATGAATACTGTATATGGAGTTCTTAGAAAATCTATGAGAATTTAAAAATATTTTTTGAAAAATGTCAAAACCCCCTACAAATCTTCAAAAATCCCTACTTTCCCCTACGGAAGGTCATTTTCCCCGTAGGGATTCGCTACTCCCTACGGTTGGCTAAAATTCCCTACGGTCGGTAGGAATTTTCCACTACGAGTGGCAGCCTTGAGGCCTACATGTACATGTTATCCAGGGTGATGTGATGTATGTAAATCCGACAATTTCTGCATGCAATTTTCATCTCTTCCCATTTATTTTCGAAATCTCCATAGAGTCCATACATACAGAACTTAGCTTGCTTGATGTGTACACAACATATGCCTGACATATACATAGTACATGTAGGCCTACACTATTACATGTAGGCAACATTTGACACAAGAAACTTAATTAATTTAAACAGGTGATTAATAATTGCCTGTCACAAGGTTAATTGTATGTGTGGTCATGACAAAGTGAATAATTAGATAATTAATGTCTTGGCTAATTAACCCGTAAGGAAATTATTACCTGGATTGTTGCTTTGATAGATAATCATGATTATCATCCCTTCATTTCCTGCACTAACTGTCACACCTGTGCGACTCATAACAATTAGCGCTGATCATAACATTAACTTGTAATCAAAACTGACACACTGTACCTAGCTTAAACTGGAATATGAAACTAGTGACTAGGTTCATGCTCATTTTCTTAAAAGGGAGCAGGCAGTTTAAAGATTGTGTCATTGATTTGCACGTCAAAAAACATCTAAATGAATGAAATCAGCTGAAATCATATCCAATGTGAAGATTACTATAAATGAACACCTCTCATAGAGACTTGGGGTAAAATATTGAGTTTTGGTGAAAATCTGGACGGTTAAACTTCATCCTTTTTCAAATTGCTCTGAAGCCTTTTAAAAAAAAATCTGTGACGCCGACGTGCACGGGCCGTTCCAAAATTGTCCGATCAGCCGTTAGCCGAAGGTCACGCGGAGTTTAGCCGTTTAACCAATCAGAATGCTCCGCTGGTCTTGCGACGGTACACGTAACTGCGATTTGTAATTTGAGCAAAATTTAAACTCACGGAAAGAACAACATTCCGTGGCAACGTCGTTATTAGTTTTTCTCATAAAACAACAAGTTCATGACGTATGGATCTCAAACTTTCAACACACCATTTGTAAGTACTAAACTACCGTTTGGTATTGATAATGAAGGGAAGTAATGGACTTGCACATCCCTGACATAATCTTTAAAGGGATAAGGGACCAAAATCTCAACAATTGTCACAAGTTGCTACAAACTTGATATACATGTACATGTACAATGAAACTACATACATGTACACATACTTAACACAATGTACGTATACAGAACTGGAGAGAATTGTACCACCAGTGACTGCACTGTTTTTTTGATTAATTACTACTAATGTAATTAGTGGTCATCTGAAATTTGTTAGCAGTACAAAGCTGGCAATGAATGGCAATGAGGTAGGCACATGCCAGTGTATCATTAAAAGCATGCACAGAGTACACATATAGTGTATGTACATATCATACACGTAAGACATGGAAAAAGTTTTTTACTGAATTAATAACTGTCAGTGGAATGACAAAATTCACTCTTTTTGCATCACCTGCATGGTCATTATAATTTTTGGAGACTGTTGTCATCATATGGTGTTCTTCTCATGTTATGAAAGTGGGATCTTGTAGATACCGGTATTGTTTTTCTATGTCAGTTCCTCATCCCTTTTACTTGAAGAGGTAAGTCCAATCCAATATGAACGTCCTTGTTAACTTTCTCATGGATGTTTCATTCATGGACAACTCAGTGTTACATACATGTACATGTATGTAGGGGATCACCAACCCCCTCCGCCCCATTCCCCCCCCCTCCCCCGGTGGGATTTTGATGTTGATGTTTGTGGCAGTATGAACTGAGTTACCAACAAGCTCATGGTTACATACTTATGCTGAATATTTCGCATTGGTTTTATTTTCGCAAATTTCGTGACTTAATGAATGCTAAAATTTTGACTTCTGGATGTTCCTGTACAAGGTGAATGCAAATGCAATAAAATCACGAAAATATGCTCTCGCGAATTCCTCGTCTCGAAGCAAAATCGCGAAAACATACGTACGCCAAATATATGGCGTATACAGTACTGTAAGCTTGACCCAGCCCTACCAATGTTACTTAACTTAGACTGGTAAATAAGCTTTTCAAGAACCGGTTCATGAATACGCAGTGACATTAAACTTGTTCAGGACTGATCTTAACAAGCGCGGCTCTTTACCAGAAAGTAACAAGTTTCATCATTGATGATTAATTACATGTACATGTTAAAGACACTACATGTATATAACACTGTGGAAGACCCGTTTAAAAGATTGTCGAACTTTGATATCTGACATATCTGACAGTGTTTGAATGGACAAATAAACACCCTAGAACACAAAAGTTTGGACAGTTATGCTGTCACTAGTACAATATGTGCAGATACAAATTGGCACATTAATTTTATATCGGGCAATAGGAAATTCTGCAACACAGCAGTCTATGGAGAAAAGCTGGAATGGTCTCTCAATGATTTTCACTTTTTTAAAGCACTTAATGATTGTTTTACACCGCAATTTTTTCAGGGCTTCATTTTTAGACTGTATCAAAGACACTAGTAGCATAGGGAATCATGTAGCTCATATTTTTTAAACTGGAAACATTGTTATACAGTGTCTTTAACAAACTTGTAGAACTTTAAGAGAGCAATTTTGTGTCATTGATGGTAACTTATATGAATGTTGGATACGGATGCTTATATGTGAACATGGTTTGTTGGTTGTTGACATTATTGGCAGTGACGTATACCATGTGATCAATACAATGTCAATTCAACCAAATAGCGAGATAATACGCAAGACCCTCCGTGAACCTTTTCTGACAATAGCGCACCCACCACGTCAAACACTGTCACAGTCCATTAGGGCGGTCAATATGAGGAACAGTCACCGTTGCGGAAATGTGTCTGCTGGGGAGAATGGGGATGTCACGCTCAGTAGAGAAGAACAAATGAATGAAAGAGTCCCCGACAATAGCAATCGTCATTTGTGAAGAATGCATTACTTGAAATTGACACAATGTGTACAGTGTGTACGTTTGTATCATTCACAGAAATCAACATGCTATCTGCACATTGAAACATGCATTGTAAAGGCATATAGGCATCCACACACAGGTTGATTAATGTTTATAACAAATGTAGAATCACATGTATTGGTAGTAAATTTACTGTCTCAGTACCATTGTCACAAAATTAACTATGTTTGATTAAAGGTTTGCAGAGATAATTCACAGAATTGTTTCATACTTGCTGCACTCTCTTATTGATAATCTTGAAAGTACCAACCTCCAGAATACATGTACATGTACATGTATGTATGTACTGTAATAAGATCAAATGCTTCATCTTACTTTTTACTTACTTGTACTGTAGGCCACTGCACAGATCATGGAAGAATTGACCCAATAACATGTGAAGGGCTTACCAATTTCAGTAGAAAATGAAAAGTCTTTGATAAACATATTGAAATCAACAAGTTGCTCAGTGCTCAATTCATCAAGTCAATATCAATACGACATTTCAAAACGATAAATTGCTATCCACAAATGATGTTTTTGTATCAAACATAAGTATCCTACACTCAGTTCATTTAAATGCTAGATATATTCCAAAGTATTGGATCTGTCTTATATTTAGAGAAATATGATATTTCTCATATTCATGTTTATTATACAGCCCAGATTATGCACAAACGCAACTACCAAATGTCACGAAATGAATTTCATCTTTTTCCATCAAGCAAAGTGGTGGTTAATCACCTTATGAATATTGCTTAATATGGAAAGCTATTAAAGTTGACTCCCGGAATATGTCAATATTTATGTTCTGCCTCTGAGAGAGACAGAACGCTCTTTCCCTCTCTTACTGACAGTGAAAGATGACGGGATCCAAAAAACATCCATATGTTCATGGAGTTCACTACTGTATGATAATTTTTTTCAGAAAAGTGATACAAATTGACAATAATACAGGAATGTGTTCCCCACAAAAACTTGCTAGACCTGAGTGAATAGAACAAGCATGTAGAAATGTGCAAAAAATATACAAACAAATAAATAGACATATATCTGTGTAATATGTCTACTACACCAGTATATCTACATGTACATGTATGTGTAGATTGCAACTTAGGGAAATAAAGAAAAGTAGTTTGAAAATTTGTTGCCCGCCCTGTAATGGTACCACCATACTTGTAGCTTCTTCAAGGTTAATCCCACTTATTGTTAAAAATACAATGAATGTATTGTATTGCACAAATCAAGATTAGTGGGTGTGTGTGTTTTTTTCTATGAAGAGCAGAACAAAATTGCTGATTTTTATTTTAATCACCAGATATACATGTACGTTTCCATACTAACTGAAATCACCTGAACTGTGTGCATGAGTTACAACCCCAGCAAACTTTCAGTCTCGATGTGTTTCTTCTTGTTGCTATCAGTTACCCTGCTCATTCTGGAAGGTAATAGAAATTACTAGTGTTGCACGACTAAGTCGCCAAAAGTCGGAGTCGTAACTATCGTTGAAGAGTCGCTACTCCGACTTTAGAAACGCAAGAATCGACTCCATGCAGTCACATATGTATGCCATATAAACCAGTCCAAACATCAATGACAATGTGTGGGACGATGACAGAAAGTCAATTTTTGAATGATCGTAATCACAGTTGAAACAACATAAGTTCAAAAATAATTTTTCAACATGAACTTACTATACTGAACAGTCATTGCATAGGCTGTAGTGAGCTTCTTTTTACCTGTTGATCATGCCGACAGAACTGAATGCCGAGAGTCAGCAATAGTCGGAGTCGCGACTTTTGAATGGCGCGACTAGTCGACTCCCAAAAATCCTAGAGTCGTGCAACACTAGAAATTACACAAGTTTGAGTAGTACACCTTACAGAAATATCCACTTCATTTGTAGGCCTACTGCTTCTCATACAGTTGAATGTAAGGTCATAAGTCATACAGGTCAAAACAGTAGCATAAAGTATTTTTCATATTCCATGATGTACTACTGGGGCTAAGAGTGTAGTAACAATATGATTTACGGAAGACCAAATGTGGCCACATGTAGAGCTCACAGAAGCTCTAATATTTCAACACAATGCTCCCAGGTATTTTGTTTCTTATCTTTGTTTTTCTTTTCTTCCTCTCCAATGTGATCTTTGCAACAACACACCCTTAGTTATGAAGTTTAGAACTACTTCACCATTATGATTACTGTGTGACAGCAAAGTGAATTGGAGGCGTACATTGTACACTGTTTATGTAGGGCCTACAGATAAACTTTCCAACAAAAGATTTTTATGAGATGGAAAATTGAAAATCACACATACAAACATTTTGGCTTAGCCATCTTTAGTTTTAATTTGAATTTGGATATAAATTACATTGGTGTTTTCACAAAGTTATCAGTTCCTACATTAGATACTTGTATGTTAGCTTATACTACTACACAGGTTTAGATAAAATTTGAATCTAGATTCTCATTATTCCTGAAACATTGTTCTGAGTGCTATGTAAAACAGTGCACTAAACAATAGACAAGAGGGTCCCCAATTTTGTATTCCCTTGAAGGTCCATATGGGATTTCCATGAAAGCTAAAAGGCCCAGTACAATGGGCAAAATTATTTCACTAATTGATTATTTCCACACACAGAGAATGTAGTCCTAGTATAACTGTGAGCGATTACATCAATGACAATTGTACTGACAGAAATGAGGCTTGTTCTGAACCAAGGGGCATTAAAGGAATAAAAAAGACAGAGCTTTGAGAAACATTGATGTCCACTATAGCAAGGCTCGACACTAGCACTTGCCCGCTTGCCCGGGGCAAGTAAAAATTCATGTGGGGCAAGTAAAAACTCAAAATGTTAAACTTTACTCGCCCGATTGGGCAAGTAAAATTTTGATCATTAAATAAACAAAATGTGTCCAAAACCAACAAAAATATGTGTAAAATGTTGTGTTCAGGTCTATTTTAACGTTACATGCATTTCGTTCATTGTATTTAATTTTATGACTCAACTTCATAAATCACACCTTTTGTAACCCACAGAATTAAAATTATAAATGTCCAATGCTATAAAAAGCCTTATTTTTTAAATTTAATGAAAAATCATTTTTAATTATTTTGTTTATTGCTTATTATCGGGCAAGTAAATTTTTCATTCGGCAAGTAAAAATCTGAACGTGATAATTTCACTTGCCCAAAGGGCAAGCAGGAAAAAAAGTTAGTGTGGAGCCCTGACTATAGACTTACAATCTGCATGCAGCTTGTGAGCCATGTGTGGACATTTTGGTATAATTCAATTAAATTGAAAGGAAACAGAAGACTGTTACACAGATTGTACAATGATCCCTAATTTTAATGCGCTACAAATTTATACATCAAACCAAACGCCAACTCACATTTGTGCTGCACCAGGGGAAAAACTCACAGGGGCTCCAGGTGATTTTGTTCTGAAAATGGCAAAGACCGCCCTGGTCAGTTGCAAGGGAGCCCATGTACATGTAGATTGCCAATGGGTTCAATACAAAAGATAATCTGGAATGTGCTGGAACAGGATAAGCAGCCCTACCCCCCCCCCCCCATAAATTTTAATTTTGTCTCCATTGCAGGGTTGGCAATTTTTTTTTTTGGGGGGGGGGGGAGGAGGGGTAATACTGACTAGTCAATAAATCAAAATTATATGATTTAAATCAGTGATATAACAGGGCTCCACATTAACTTTTTTTCGTACTTGCCCTTTGGGCAAGTTAAATTATCACTTTCAGATTATTGCTTGCCCGAATGAAAAATTTACTTGCCCGAAAATGAATAATAAAAGACATTAAAATGGATTTCTCACTAAATTTAATGGATAAGGTCTTTTTGTACATTGGAAGTTTGTTATTTTAATTCTGGGGGTGCGAGGTCTCATTTATGAATTCACAGAGTTATAAAATTAAGTACAATGATTAAAATAAAGGATGAAATTAACCCAAAATTTTAGACCTACACTTTGTTTAAATTTTTGGTAAGATTTTTGGACATGTTTTGCTCATTTTATGATTAAAATTTTACTTGCCCTATTGGGCAAGTAAAATTTAACATTCTGAGATTTTACTTGCCCGACATGAAATTTTACTTGCCCTGGGCAAGCGGGCAAGTGCTAGTGTCGAGCCCTGGATATAAATTGCAATTTATTTATATCACCAACCCTGCTCCATTCCACGATCAATACTTTCGTAACACTTGAAAACATTTGGTCTGGAATCCAGACTAACCGGGCATTCCTCCAAGGAAAGTAGAGTGGCCATTGTAGTGAATGCAGTGCATGAAACATATCACATCGTGACCTACATAATTTCCTTGTATGTTTCTGCGTCACTTGTCAAACGTGAGTCGGATTTTCATATACCATGACGCACCTGTGTGTCTCGACTATGACGGACCATTTTCTTACAATGACTGTGCCTAGGCTATTTAAACGTATACAAACTGACGCACCCCATTCACCATGCTGTGACGGACCAAATGCTTCCATGACGGTACCCTGCGTCATTATTTGTTGGTAAATGACCCACCCATGACGCACCATTCCCGGGGGTCGAGGGGTGCGTCTTACAATTGTTAGGTGTATAAGCCTTAGACTAAGGTCTTTCTACATAATTTGTGTTGCTTTTTATATCTAAATGCATTGTTTGAATCTTAATTGAGTGATTGAGTGATTGATTGATTGATGATTGATTGATTGATTGATTGATTGATTGATTAATTGATTGATTGATTGATTGATTGATTGATTGATTGATTGATTGATTGATTGATTGATTGATGGATGGATGGATGGATGGATGGAGTGATTGAATGATTGATTGATTGATTGATTGATTGATTGATTGATTGATTGATTGATTGATTGATTGATGGATGGATGGATGGATGGATGGATGGATGGATTGATTGATTGATTGATTCAATCAATGATTGATTGATTGATTGATTGATTGATTGATTGAATTTGATTGGAGGCTTTCTGCTTTTGTACAGCCAAAAGGAATGAACCATCCCAACTTCCAGTTTTATCATGAGTATAGAATCTAGTAAATAATTTTCTTATCTTGAGTGTCTTTTGAACTACAGATCTGAAATGAGTCATAGGTAAAGTATTGGGATTTCGCTTAGGCTCTTCATAACCTTGACTCTGTTATGTTTATAAATACAGTATTTAGGTGTGGCACTCACCGAAAATAAAACTAGTATTGTAAATAAACCCTTAAGTCACTGATAACATACTGTACAAAGTTTATCTATAGTAGTTTTAAAATAATACAACTGAGAGGGTCTCCGGTCATACTGAAATTATGGACTGGACCAACGGATGACGTCTTCTGGTATTTCAACAATACAGTATGGTTGTTGGATTGGGGGGGGGGGTGTGGGGGTGGGAGGTACGAAAGCACCAAGACCAAGGTCCTCCTCTCTCCGATGAG